>VYXF01008301.1:13686-24857 GCA_013397295.1 Polioptila caerulea
AAGGGGGAGGATAGAGAAAATAGATGGGTGGCCACCCATCCTTCAGAGATAGAAGATGCTAAAAATAAAGTGTAAGGTATCTAGGCTGCTGAAGAGCTTTTTGGTGGCTTCTACTTGTCCCTGAGCACCTGGTGCATGTGTGTGGCCTGTGATGGGGAATTATTCCAGCAGCGCAAACTGCTGGGATGAGGCTTCAGGGAGAATGGAAAAAGTGACTCAGTGTGCCCTGAAGGCTCAGCCAGATGCTGGAGCCTGCAGAGGTTGATTCTGAGCTGTGTTGCTGCACTCTGTGGGTACAAATGTGATTAATACTTTGGGATGTGCTGTTTGGGTGGGGAAATGAGGAGTGTGGCAAGTTCAGGGATTTATCCTGGTGCCTGTGAGCAGTGAGACTGCACGGGGTGGCCATTGCTGTTCTTTGGAAGACTAAGGGGTGGTTCTGACAACCCCAACCTCTTTCTTTACTGATATTTGTTATTCCTGCAGCCCAAAGGGAAGAGCAGTTCACTTGGGAATGATAAAATCTCACCTCATTCTCCCCCCTGCCATGGGCAGGGACACCTTCCACTATCCCAGCCTGCTCCATGCCCTGTCCAACCTTGGACACTCCCAGGGATCCAGGGGCAGCCACAGCTTCTGTGGGCACCCTGTGCCAGGGCCTGCCTATCCTCAGTCAAGAATTTATTCTAATCTAAACCTACTCTTTTTCAGGTGAAAGTCATTCCTCCTTGCTCTGTCACTCCATGCCCTTGTCCAAAGTCCCTGTCCACTTCTCTTGTAGCCACTTTAGGCACTGGGAGGTGCTCCAATGTTTTTCTGGGGCCTTCTCCAGTTTTCAACTCTCTCAGCCTGTGTCTGTAGCAGAGGTGCTCCAGCCCTGTGATCTACTTGGTGGCTCTTCCTTGGACTTATCCTAACAGGCCAAGGTCTTCCTCATGTTGGTGGCCCAAGAGCTGGAATCTGCTGATGGCTGGAGGCCCTTGCAGCTACACAGGTGGCTCCTGGAGCTGGGAGGAGCAGCCCCACACCAGCTCTGCTGTGTGACAGAGGGGTGCTTGTCGTGTGCATGGGGCTGGTGTGACCAGTGAGTGGGGCCTGGGATGGGCTGGGCTGGGCTTCTGCTCTGGAGTGGTGGAGTAGCAAGCCCAGGGTTGAGGCACATGCCCAAGGGAGGTGGCTGGGAGCTGGAGCTGTGTGCCTGGAGGCAGCAGGGCTTGCCAAGGGCAGGCTGTCAGCTGGCTGGATCACTGCTGGGCTACAGGTTCAGTGCTCTCTTGGAAACTCAGCTCTCCCAGTGATTCTGGGCATGGAACTCTCTGGAAGTGCCTCCAAGGTGCAGTGCAGCACGGGCACTGTGCTAATGCAGCAGTGCTGCTGGCTGGGCTGTAGCTTCCTCTGTGGGGCCAAGGACCTCAACCAGGACGTGGTGCAGCCCTAAAGCCTCCTGGTGTGGCACTGGTGCTGTGTTGTCCCCCACAGACCCACCTTGTTCTCTGTGCAGGTTCCTTGGTCTCCTCCTGTGCCAATGCACAGAACAGGGCTGGCCAGAACAAACCTGAGACTTCATGGCCCTGACAAGCATCATTTTGGACTTGGCTCAGGACAAACAGGTTGATCCACACCATTGCTTGCAGGTCTGGTGCCTGCTGGGTAGAGCATAGCACGCTGCTGCTGGGGTGAGAGCTGGGCAAGGTCTGTCCTGGGCTTCAGATCAACATTTGGTTTTGTTTGGCATCTTCAGGTAGGGTAGGCTGAGAACAGGAAACCAGATGGGGAGGTCATTGCTTGGAATGTGTAGGCAGGTTCTGCACACAACTGGCTTGGTCTCCCTGTTATTTAAGGCCCTTGGTCTATGGTTGGTTATGGGTATGTGTAACCTTGGTTCCTTTTTCCCCTTCTAGGTCTCTGGATTTGTCAGCCTTGCAGGCTTCTGGACACAGCTCCTCTCAGCCATGAGGAGATCGAAAGGATTTGATATCTGTGTGGTCACCTGCAGCATCCTGCTCTTGTCCTCCAGCCTGCCATGCCTTGCTCAACCTCTGGAGGAGAGGGACATGACAAAGGTCCAGCATGGCCCCTGGGCAGGGAATGGGCTGGAAGATGAAAGGACAGGCATGGTGGACTTGAAAAGCAGTCTGGGCCCTTCTGAGCAGCCAGTTTCTGAAGAGCCATGTGTGGTGTCAGCAGAGCCCTCTGGGACACCCTTGGATGAAGCTTTCACTGCAGAAGGAGAAGCTCTCCCTGCCAGCCCCAGCCGTGTTGTCCCCAGCAGCCAGGGCCTGTCTGCTGGGACACTGCCTGCTGAGCTTGAGGAGGAGCTGGCTCCCACTGAGTCACAGCTGGCTGAGGATGAAGCACTCGGGGCCATGCTGACCACGGCTGTGACCACGCTGAGCCCCTCGGCCCAGGAGGAGTCTGGTGGCCCTGTTGGTGAGGCCACAACGGAGGGTGGTGTGGCAGTGGAGCCCAGCTCTGCCAGCCCCTCAGCAAAGCCCCTTTCTGGGAGCACTGTGGAGGAGGAGGAGGAGGAGGAGGAGGAGGAGGAGGAAGCAGAGAGCAGCTCACACCCCTCAGCTGGGCCCCAGCCCACGTTCATCCCCAGCTGGGGAGCAGCAAGTGCCCACCCTGTCACCCCAACTCCCCAGGCTGCTGGTGTGACCTCTGAGCTGGAGATGCTGAGAGCCCGCACAGGGAGCCCTCTGAAATCCCTGGCTCCACCAACACCTGTGGCTGCCAAACATCTCCCTGTGGGGACTGAGGCCTCCCTTCAGCCAGAAGCAGGGACAGGTGTCACACAACAAGAGCTGCCCACTACGGCTGCCACTGTCACCATCCCCCCTATGGACACCGTGCCTCCTGACTGGGATGACACCAAAATCAGTCAAGGGGGAAGCACCTCTCATGAGGGGGTGACAGAGGAGCTGAGGACAACAGAACCATCCCAGACCATGCAGGAAGGTGTGGGGGAGGAAGAGGATGCTACAAGAGCAGTGCCCTCCCCAGTGTCCCCTCCACCAGCGCCTGAGCTTGCCAAGGAGAGCAACTGCACAGTGCCAGTGCAAGGGCAGGAGCTGCCAGCAACTTCCACAGGCAGCACTGATGCTTTCCACACTGGGAACCTGTCAGAAGCAGACACAGCTGATCTTGGCTCACTGGAAAACATAAGTGCAGTCACAGCAGAGGAGGAGGAAGGTGTCCCTCCGTCACAGCCAGAGGCTGCTGTGGTGACAGATACCCAGCCTGAGCTCTCTCCTACTCTGGAGAGTTCATGGAAAGGTAAAACTTGCTTGTTACAGACACTTGCCTCTCGCTCCTGGGATTTAAAGTGAGCTGTGCCAGCAGCCTGGGAGCCACTGATATCTAAAATGCCTTTACAAGGGTGCTCAGGTCAAGAGGTCTGGGCAGAGAGCTGCTGGCCCCTGTAACAGAAGCTCCTGGTGTTGTGTCCTCACCCCACAGGGAAGCTGTGGCCAGGCTGTGGCTGTCCAGTGCTTGTCCCAACTCTTACCTGCAGACAACTCCTCCTGGACAGCCTGCCACAGGCTGGCGGTATCACCTTGCCCTGCACATACCTCCAGAGATTGCACCCTCAGCCTCATGACAGTGTTCCTACTTAGTGTTTAAAATATAAAGGAAATGCTAAAAAAAAGGCTGGTCAGGTGTTGGGCAATGACATGTTTCTAGGTTGATGATGACTTTTTAATTGCTGGGCATCTTTATTCCTCCCCCTTTGGATGCAGATGCAAAAGGATGATTTCCCTTCACTGCATCCAAAATACCTAATTTTTGCTGCAAAAGAAAGGAAGCTAATTACAGGCTGGTGCTGAAACCTGACTGATTAATTTCTAGATTAATTTATAAGCACTTGACTTGTCAGCAGGTTGCCTCTCTGCTGTTTCCCAGATGTTGGGAAAACAACACTGTCTATAAGACTTGTGCAACAAAAATAAACCCTTCTGCATAGCTGAGGTTTCAGTGGGAGCTGGTCACTGGAATTGTTAATTCATTGCAGTTGCAATTTCAGTGCTGCTGGCACTGGAATTGTTAATTCATGCAGTTGGATTCCTTTTGTATTGCTTCAGAGGTGTGCTCTGCTGCTGTGTGCTGTCCTGTGAGTCTGCCCTGACACGTGTTCTTGCTGTAGGTGTCACTCAGGAGGTGACAACAGCTGCCCAGGAGGCTGATGCTGCTCTGTCACCTGTGCCAGAGGTGCCTGGTGCCACCCAGGGAGCAGGGGCTGCCAGCTTTCCTCAGGAGAACAGTGGGGAGGACACCCAGATGCTGCTGGCTCCGAGTGCCACCGAGGGGCTGGGGGCAACTGGTGCTTCCTCCACAGTGAGCCCTGTGGATGCAGAAGGTAGGATTCTGCTTCAAGGACTCATTTCCACACAAGGTGGGGTGGTGAAACCAGTGTCAGTGCCTGGACACTCCAGCTTCAACACAACATCCTTGTTTAAGTGACTTTTTTTTTGCTAACCTTCTGCCTCTAGACCTGGGCTGCCACTGCTCTCTGCCTGTGCCGTGGGATCCACCACGCTGGAATTTACCAGAATGGGGATTTTTTGCCCCAAATAAGTGGAGTGTAGGTTAAAAAACAAAAATGCCCCAAACCAAACAAGCCCCCTATCTGTCCTTGCTAGCAAGCTGCCTTGAGCTGCAGACACTTAAATTTTTTTTTTATTTATGGAGGGTGAGTTCCTACTTCTGGACCCCAAGGCAGTCACAGATTGCTGATGCTCAGTCCAGAGGATGAAAATGTCTCATCAGGGTTCCATGGGAGCCAGTGCTGGGGGAAAGACACCCTCCTGCAGGAGCCTGGCTGTGGAAGCCTGCAGTGATGCTCAGTTCCCCTGAGGAATGGTGGGCTGCCCTCAGGTTGATGCAGCTCCTACAGAAATGCTTTAAGCAGTCGTGTTCATGTAGCTGCTGCCTGCAGGTTTGGTGTCACCTTGGCAGGGACACCTTGGAGCCTGTCTCCCTGACAGGGCTGTAGCAGGGGTTCCCTCAGCACGAGGCTGGCTTTGAGCTGGAGTGTATTTCTGTAGCAGTGGGGACCATTGTAATGAAAATGCTGCTGGGCAGCTTTTCTGGCAATTCTCGTGGTGCAGGGCATCAAAAACAAAAAGCTCTTTGCATTGTATCTCTAAATTTAGGGTCTGTTTGTAAGGGGGGAGAAGGCTCTTCTGGCAGTTTCCACTAATTGAATTTGCTTCTGGGATTTAATTATCAATTCAACCAATGTCTATGTTTGTGATGAACTATTAGGTCTGTCACTTGGCTCAGTTCTCAACTGGTGTCTTGGTGCTCTGATCTTGCAAGGGTGTGGTGATGAGTAGTCCTTAAAGCAATGGAATTAGAACCTTTTAGGGTTCCCCCTCATTAAGGGGAGCCTCCTTTGCTGGCTGCCCTTGAGGAGAAGGTTTCATTACAGCAGAGTCACATCTCAAAGGAAGCAAAGGTTTAGTAACTTCCTTGGAGTTAAATTTTCATTAAGGAGTTGGGTTTTTAAAAAGTATTGTTAGGCTGAATGGTTGCTGTTGTGGTTAACCCCTTGTTTTACTGGTTCTTTTTTTCAGGGTTAGGATTAAAAGTGCAGGAGACAGAATTCTTGTTTGGATTTGGTTGGTTTATTTTTTTTATTTAAGTTTACAGCCTTGCTGGCTGTGAGTGCTTCTATGTGCTAAGTTAACAGAGCAAAAATGGAGAGAGAGTAATGTCTTTAAGCTTTAACTACTTAATTATGAGCTACTGACTGATTTATTTTAATTTATAACTTAATAAGTAGCAACTCATGTCCCACACTGCAGATTTTCTCAACTGATCACAGAAAATCACCCAAACTTGTGAAGAAGGAGAAGACTACATCTTAAACTTTCTATTTTGTTACATCTATATTACTATATCCCAAAACCCCAAACTCTAAATCTTTCACCCTGTGAGATAGCACACTTCTATTTAACTACACACCCACAGACTCAGTGCTGTCACTCAGCTTTGGAAGCTTTTCCCATGGCCTCAGGTCAGATGCAGTGTATCTTTGAGGATCATTCCCTGTCAGCACAGACAGTCTGAAAATCTGTGTCCAGGCTTCCAACAGCTATTTCCTGTCTTCTGCAGCTCTCACGGATGGGATCCTGGTCTCCAGTGACAGAGTTCCAGCCCCTGGTGGGATGTCTTCTACCCCAGCTGGACAGCCAGAGGAGCCATCCAGCAGGACTGTGGTCCTGGTAACTCCAGCATCAGTGGCCCCCTCTGCCAGAACAGCTGTCCCCCCTGTCAGGAGGATCAGCACGGCTGTCACCTACGGGCTGGACCGCCTGGAGTCAGAAGGTACCGAGGGGCAGGGGCCCCCCTGTGCAGAGCCACACCTGCCCTGACAGCCCCACTCTGCTGCTTGGCTCACACCCCTGTGCACACCTTGCTGCTCCCAATAAAGTTGTTGGACAACCTGTCCTCTCCCAGGAGGCACAGGAAGCAAGCAGTAAAGTGTCCTGGAGGATTGCTGGAATTCCAGGGGGTGGGTTTTTTCCCTGGGTAGGGAGCAGCTGTGGTTTTGGTGTTGTGGCAGGGTCTGGCTCTGCACACCTGTGATGTTGGTGTGTGCATCCACTGCAGAGCTCTGTGCCAGGGAACACCCACCCAGGGGTGCTGAGCTAAAGCAGATCCTGCCCTGGAGCTGGTCTGCAGCTCTGATCTGCCTCCTATTCAGCTCACCCACAATTTTCCTGCAGAGAACTGCTTCTTGCTCTTATTTTTTTTTTTTTTTTCCCCCCTTCTCACACTCCTCTCTGCTTGCTCATCCATCCAGTTCTGTGCTCCAGTGTCTGGGCTGATACCACCTGGCAGGAATTAATCTTTCTGCCTGTCTTTGCTCCTCTTCCTTTATCTTGACCTTCTCTTGCCTTAGTATTTTACTGCAAAGGTTGGCAGCTCTCCAGGGGTGGCATTGCCAGATGGTATTTCTCCTCTGAGTAGAGGTGGGGTGCTGTAGACAACAGCTCATCAGCATCTTTTCTCTGCAGGAAGCAATAACTCTTGCTCCTGTTAAGTTTAGAGGGCAGCAGAAGCTGGGAGTCTTCCCCACTGCATGTGCCTGGCTTGCTGCTGGCTTTGAAGCCTTCTCTGAGCTCTCTGGGATTCCAACTGCAGCATTCTCCCCTTGCCAGGATGAATTTTGGATGTCTCTGGCCAGGCAAGGATGTGATGCTAATGGGAGAGTGGCAGCAGGGGAAGGAAAGGTCGTGTGTGTAGGGAAAACCTGATCTTTTGGGCTGGAAAGAAGGTCTCTGCTGAGCAAAAGCAGTGTGATTCAGGAGGCTAAAGTGTTTTATAGCCCTCTGGGATCTCCTTTGGAAGCCTGGGTTTCTGCATGGGAAGATAAGAGGGATTTTAGTTTCAGCTGAGCATTGGTCTCTCTCGATTTAATGAGACCTTCTGCACAGGCATTTAAAAAAAAATCTTTCTGCTCCAATACAGGACTGATGCAACTTCCATGGATTCTTACTGCACTCTGTTTTCTCTGCTCTGGGCTCCTCCAAGGGCANGCATTGGTCTCTCTCGATTTAATGAGACCTTCTGCACAGGCATTTAAAAAAAAAAATCTTTCTGCTCCAATACAGGACTGATGCAACTTCCATGGATTCTTACTGCACTCTGTTTTCTCTGCTCTGGGCTCCTCCAAGGGCTGTAGCTGGGACCAGGTGCCCTCAATGATGAGGACTCAAGTGGGAATCTGGGTTTCTTGGCTCTGCAGGTTCTCCAAGGGACGTGGGGCTTTTTGTGCTGTGTGCATTCAACAACTGGCACAGTTTTAGTGGTCTAAATCTCTTCTGCTCAGCTTTGTGCAGGGAGCCACAAGGTTCCCTGGTGCTGGGGAGCACAAATCCACATCTTGTAAAATGGGACAACTACAATTATCATTTGGGGAAAGGCTTTCTGCCTGGGGATGGTGCTGCCCCAGTTAAGCACAAAGGAAGCTCTTTGAGCTGCAGCTCTGCTCTCTTAACATCTTTTTCTGCTTCATGGCAACTGGGGGGGTATCCCATCCTCATGGTGGAGTGGCATTTGGAAGCTTAGCTCCCAAACTCACAGTTCTGGTGTTTAATCTCAGGATATCTAGATGCTGCCAGATCCAAGATGTTTGGGGGTGCTTTCCTTTAAAGCCACAGGGAGCTCCAGCCCAGGTTTTTGGGGGATGCTGTTGCAGGCAATGATTGGGTCCCCAATGAGGGATCTTGGCCCTTTGGAGAGAGGCTGTTCCTGGCTCACTGTTGGAAGAAGTGCCAGGAGCTGAGTGAGCTCTGCTGACTTCCCTCACTGAAGGCCTGGCTCATCATTAAGTACAAACCCCTGCTGCTCAGCTCCCTCTGTTTCTTGGGGGCCATCTGTGCCAAACTGCCTGTAGTTAATTGAATCTGTGTATTCACCTGCCTGGCTTGGATGCAGAACTGTTTTAAAAATCAAATTGCACAGACCAAATGAAAATATGTCTAGATGAGCTTATCCTCCTCTCTGGTGGACTCTGGAGGGATGAGCTGGGTAACAAATATCCTCCTGCCTTGACTCTGTGGTGAGCTTGGTTCTACTTGCCCTTCCTAGTCAGAGAAATCCCATAAAGGGATTATAGGATATGGGGACAGGACACAGCAGAGGATAAGGCTTGCTTGTCTGGGGGAATTGATTATGTATTTAGTCTCTGTGCCTAGAATTTGTATGTCTGTCTAGCAAGCTGAGCACTGCAGCTTCCTCTGTGGGGTTTCTGGGTGCAAGGAGCTACTGGTTCAACTGGTTTACTGAGGGACCACAGTGTGAGCCTCCCAACTCCCTCCAAAAAGTGACTCTTGGGAAAGAAACCACGCTCCTTTTTGACTTGATTCCTGTGCTGTGACATCTGCCATGGGGTAGGTATTGGCAGGGGTGACTGCACACCCCCAGTGTGGCAGCATTTGGCAGGGGGGACTTTCTGAAGAGGCAGGACATGTGCCATGCCCCCTCTTCTGCAAAATCCCTGCAGTTTTCAGCTGAAGCCTGCTGGATGGAGCACAGCAGACTCTGGGCCTGTCACTGTGGGTGAGGGTGAATCTGCATCTGGTTCTCCTGGGTGCCACCAAGAGCAGAGAATCACAGGATGGGTTGGGATGGAAGTGACCTCAAAGACCCTCTCATCCCAACCCCCTGCCATGGGCAGGATCACCTCCCACCATCCCAGGGTTGTCCCCAAGCCCTGTCCAGGCTGGCCTTGGACACTCCCAGGGATCCAGGGGCACCCACAGCTCCTCTGGGCACCCTGTGCCAGGGCCTCACACCCTCCCAGGGAGGAATTCCTTCTTGCAGTCTGATCTCCGTGCTGGGAGTGAGCTGCTCACACAGTGCAGGGGTCAGGAGGGTGCTCAGAGCTTTGGTTAAAGCAGGAGCTGCTCTGCCTCTTGGGTGGTGTCAAGAACAGCCAACAGCTCTGAAAATGGGCAGCTTAAAATCAGGTGCTCCAGAGGAGGAGGCCTTAACCAAGTAGCTCTTGAGTGTGGAGTGTTCCCAATTAATTAGGATGGCTCTCAGCTGGCAGAATTTGGAGTTTCATGTGCATTTGAAGCCTGCTGAGAACTATTTTATGTACCACAGAACAGCTTAGGTTGGAAAAGACCTTCAGGATTGAGTCCAGCCTTTGACCAAACACCTCAGTGTCAACCAGACCATGTCCAGTCTTTCCTTAAGCACCTCCAGCCATGGTGACTCCACCACTTCCCTGCTGATTAAACCTTCTAATGTTTAATCACCCTTTCTGTGAAGAAATTCCTCCTGAACACTTCAGAACTTGTAGACATTTGCATAAATTTATAAAAGATGCTTCAACTCCCCATTTTTCTTCTGAGCTGTGTCACAGTGCAGGGAATTTTTTATTTTTTTTTTTGGGGTGTGGAGGGTATTTTTTCCTGGAAATGAAGGCTCTGAAGGGGATTGCTATTTGGACCTTGACTGTATGGATTAAGATCTGCCTCATTAAATCTCTACAACCCTGTTAAAAATTTAAATTAGGATGCAGAGGTGTAAATAAAACAGGCACTTAACTCAGCATGGTTAACTAGCCTGATATTATGGTTCCTCACCAGCTCTTTGGATATCAACTAAATTGGCAAAGAATAGAATACTTAAAACAAAGCACATGCAGAATGAATTATTAAATGGTTTTGGTACACATTTTTGTTTTGCTTCTTGTTTATTGCTACCACAGAAATGGGAGCTGCTCTGTGTTGACCTCTATCTTCTTCACAGTAGGTGGTGGCTCATCCCTCATTCTCCTTTGTAGCAGAAAATGGTAAAAAAACTGACAATTTTTTATATCAAACTCAAATTTTTTTTCTTCCCTCTTCTGGAAGTGCTTGGGGAACATTTCTTAATCTGACCCACCTTGGTTCCCGTTCTGACCAGGCTTTGTTTGAATTTTGAACTGTGTTAGGTTTTTCATTAGTCCAAAAAACAAGAGTTCACTCAAATATCACTTTAATGTTGTAGCTTTCCCATGCTTATCTCCAAGCTTGAACAAAAACAACAGATAAACCCCCACAGCTGCTATTATTGAAATGTAATTGGGCTGTGGGAGTGAAAGTTTTTAATGAGTTTCTGTTTGTTTTAATCTGAGGATTAAGCAGTTTTCCCTCATGGCTCAGGGGAGGTGAATTCAGATAAGCAGGGATGTGGCACGAAGGCTGCAAGGAGCATTTTCTGCTGGAGTTGCTCGTGGCTGGGGTTCTTTAGGTGGGAGATTGTTGCTCTTGGGGCTTTTTTGGGGAAGTTTTTTCCAGGAGGGGGATGAAAGACTTGGGAAGAAGCAGGAGCTCAGACTAGAAATGAGCTGAGTGGAGGCAAACGTGTTCCCTTTGGCTCCTGGTAGGGCTTGAGTTCAAACCTTGGTCCCCTGGAGACTTTTGCCCATAATAACAGACCTGCTCCCCAATATACATCAGCTGTGATGATCCATGCTGGGTTTGTCTAGAAAATAAAGCTAAAATCAAATATTTTCTTAACACTTGGCCTGTTGGTTGTTCTGTTCCCATGCAGTGTGGTTGAATTGAATGCTTCTGGAAAAAAACACTAACAGTCTTTTCCAAAGAAAATGGAATAAGTGTTTTTGCTGGTGGGTTTTTTTTGGGGTTGGTTGGTTTCTTTTGGGTTTT
>VYXF01008301.1:24917-48577 GCA_013397295.1 Polioptila caerulea
TTTGGATTTTTTTGTGGTTTGGAAAAACAAGTCCTATGCCCCCTGCCCTTTTTCTGGGGAAAGCATTTTGTTAAAAGTTGCTGTAAACTTTTTACATGCCTTCATCTGTCTTGTTCTGCCCTGTCCACTCACAGGTCACAGTCATGAAATCTGGACTGATTTGACTTCCCTCACTTGATAAATCACCACTTTCTTGTCCTGATTTTTGTGCTGGTTGGTTCAACACCTGTACACCCAGGGGCAGGAGAGCTGTTCTGCAGCAAGCCAGGGAGCAAATTTGTTGTAGTACAAGCAGTGTGTTCTGCAGCATTTTGGGTATTTTTTTCCCCTTGTAAACAGTCTCATGTTGCTAAACTGACTCTCTAGCCTGGCTCAGTGTGAGAGCAATTTTGAGGTGAGTGCTGCTGGAGATTGTTTTTGTTTGAGGAAGAAATCGTTGAATTTGGACAAGTGAAAACAGCCTTAAGTTCCACCAGGGAAGATTTAGCTTGGGTATTAGGGCAAAATTTATTCACTGAAAGGGTGGTCAGGTTATGGCACAGGCTGCCCAGGGCAGTGGTGGAGTCATCAGCCTTGGAAGGGATTTAGGAGCTGTGTGGATGTGACCTTGGCAGTGCTGAGGGAATGCTTGGACTCGATGATTTGAGAGCTTTTCCAACCTTAATGATTCTGTGATGTGTAAAATTCCTCTTCTCTTGAGCCTTCCATGGGTGGGGTTACATTATCCTGCTTTGTGTGGTGGGATCTGACCCAGCAGCTGCATTCCTCCCTCTCCCTGATGCTGAAACTTCCCAGGAGTTGATTTTTCCAGAGCACAGCCTTTTGGACAACCACATCCTGCAAATACCTCGGGTGGCTGGGCTGGGCAGAACTCATCCCAGGGGTTTTCACCCTGAAGTTGGGCAGAGTTTCTGTGCCTGGCTGTGTTGTCCCACCATGGCACAGCCCTTTCCCCAGAGCACTGCTTGGTGAGAGCCTGAACACCTTCCTGCCAGCTCTGTCTCCTGTCACAGGCTCTTGGCAGCATTTTGGGGCTGTTGGATGGTGACATTGTGACTGATCACATGAAGGCAACACATGAATAATAAAAGAGCTGTCCTAGAAAGGCCTTCCTGCCTTGACAGTCAGCTGTGATCACAAAAACACTGCAGAAAGTGAACCTCAGTGGGAGAAAACTTGGCAGAGGTTTCTTATTGTCTCTCCCTCCTGCTCTGGCAAGAGATGGGAGTCACAGACTCCCGCATCCCTAATCCTGTTGTTATTTACACAGTGTTATTTGCATATTTACATGGTGTTATTAGCACATAGGGGTGACCCTGCAGCACTGAACACCACAGAAAATCACAGCTTAAACTGTCACAGATCACAGCAAAAATCCTCTGTGGTATCATTTAGGCAGCTTTATCCACTGAGTTTGGGGTGAGAGAGGCTGGGAGGGGAAAGGACAGAGCAAATGACAACCCCAGGTTTTGCCCTGCAATTTATTTCCTTTTTAGTTTCTTTTGGTTGGTTGGGTTTATTTTCTTTTTTTTTTNGTAGCTCCCTTGCCTTCAGCAAGGTTGTGAGCACAAGGGGCTTCAGCTACAGCTTCTTTCAAGTCATCACACCCCCAAAAATGGAGGCTTTTACCAGCTGGATGCTGAGGGTTGTCCAGTTGCTTCAGATTCCACAGGTTCGGGGTTCCTGCTGGGTCAGGGAAATGCCTCACAAGGGAGCTGTGTCTCATTTCTCCTGCTCAAGCCACAGAAGTCATGGTGGATGTGTAGTTCTGTGGTGAAAAACCTCACTTTGGAACGAGCACAAGGTGCTTTTGCCCCCCCTGAAATGGCAAATCCCCTCCTCTGGATACCACCTGTGTCACTAATGGATGCATTCAGAGCCCCATGATGAAGCCCAGTGGTGGCTGTTTTATTAATAAAGCTGGAACTCCCCAAAAACTCTGCTCAAAATGTGTTATTTCATCTCAGGCTTGTTTCCTTGGGGCTCCACTCTGGCTTCCCCAGGTAACAAATGATAGGACAAGAAGGGACAGCCTCAATCTGCACCAGGGGAGGTTTAGATTGGATATTAGGAAAAATGTCTTTAACAAAAGGATGGTCAGGCATCGTGCCAGGCTGCCCAGTCCCCATCCCTGGAGAGATTTAAAAGATGTATGGATGTGGCACCTGGGGATGTGGTTTAGTAGTGGATTAACAGCTGGACTCAGTAATCTTGGAGGCCTTTTCCAACCTAAACCATTCCATGACACACAAAAATAGTTCACATTGAGCTGCAAATGCACATGAAACTCTGGATTACTTCTGAATCTGCTGGGCTTTGCACCTTCACTCCTTGCTGCATTCAGTCTTTCCCTGTAGTTTTCTTTCAATCTGAGGCGTTTTGGAGACCAAAAGATGCCAATTTAGGAGGGAAAAAGCGACTTTTGTGTGAAGCACAAACCTCCAGCTTGAGATTCAGCTGTGTGCTGCTCACTTCCACTTCCCACCCTAGGAGATGGAAAAGGCTCACCAAGCCTTATGCACAGCCTGCCCACGGCTGCCTGCTGTGCCTCTGCTCCTGAAATCCCACACTTGTGAATTTGGGGGGGTTTTTTTGGGAAGTGCAGCTTCCTCCCTGTGACCACCGAGTGGTGCTCTGCGCTGCACCTTGCAGCAAGGCAAGCTGTTGGCATTTCGGGTGGGGGTGAAAAAGCTGTTTTCAGATGCAGCAGTGAGCCAGGGAGGAGAAGGGACCCAGCTGAGAGCCTTTTCCTTCCCCCTTGCAGCGGCTGTGCTACAAGGATCTCATTATTCACAGCTCTCTGCTGCGGCTGCCTGGTGATTGATGAAGCTTGGCGATCATCACAGGTGATAAGTAGTCTCAGCACTTTCAATTTGGGTGTTCAGCTCGGCTGCCTGCGAGGTTTTGGAGACAGGGAGATGTCTATCTGTGGCTTCAGCTCTCCATCCTGGCAGGTGTGTGTCCTTTGGGTTGCTAAGAATCACAGGAAGCTTCCAAACCCCTTGTCCCAGCGTAGTTTTACAGAGATAAAAATCTGATGCCTGTTCTCTCAGGGCTGGTTTTCCCACCCAGTCTGGGGAAAAGCTCTGTTCATGTTCCTCTTCTCTGGTGTTCTGGCTGTTCAGAGTCTCTGCTGTTAAGTTTTGGATTGTTTAGGTCTCTTCCCTTGCTCTCAGCAGATGGGAGAGACCTACGTGAAATTGTTTCTGCAGCTTTCCTGTGAGCACTCTCCAGGTTCCCCTCTCAGCTTCACAGTTGTGTGTTTTGTATGAAAACATGCATTTTGACAGAGAGAATTCTGATCTTGATTCTAAAGGCCAGGCACATTATAATACAGAAACTGCCTATAAAATGCAATGGGAATTTAAGGGGCTGCCTATGTCCCTGTGAGCTCCAGTAGATGCTCTGTGTGGTGGCAGGAATGATCTTTCCAGGTACCAAAAGCTGTGCTTTAGCAGGATGATGCAGCTAAACCCCAAGAGCAGCTCATTTGTATGGAACACAGGACTGGGACTGAAAGGCAGTGGCTGGGATTGTCTTGTCTGGTGAGCTGAGGAAAACGTGCAGTGTTTGGAAGCAAATCCTTGAATTCCAGGGGAAGGAGATGCCATGGGGCAGCACGGTGGCTTTACAACATGCACTGATTTCTCATATTCTCATCTCATATGATACTCCAATCTGTGGAGGCCATTTAATCCAGGCTGGATTGCCACCAGCCTATACAAGGTACAACTACAGCAGAAATGAAGAGATATTTGGGTAACAAAGGGTGATTTGGCTGGATTTTTAAAGCCTGGGTGCAGGGTGATGGGCTCTCCCAGTCTGACTAGACCAGGAGGGAATTTTTCTACAGGGCTGAGCAGAGTTGGTGTAAATTAGATAAAAGTGCATAAATACTACGTTTCAGTTCTCAGCCTTGAAAAACTAACTGTGAGAAATTCAAAGCATGCCATTGTTCCAGATATTATCTTTCCCTGGTGGGTGGCTCCATCAGTAGCTATTAAATAGCTCCAATGCAAATTCTGGCATAGGATGTCCCTGAGACTTTGGTAACTATAATTTGGGAAAAGAAACTGTGTGTGGGAAGACTGGCTCTGTATTTGCCCTGCTCTAGACTTCTTCCAGCATCTGCAGCCAGTTGTGGTTGGAAATAGGATGTGGACAGAAAAAACTTTTGGTTTGATCCAGTACAGTGGTTCTTGTGTTGCCATTTAGAATCCAGTGATGAAATACAGCTTAAATATTTATTTTTCCATATGTTAACAGTACAGACAGTTTTGGAATAAATGGATATCTGCTGTAGCAGAGAATTCATGGAATTACAGAATGGTGTTTGTTGGAAGGGATCCTAAAGATCGTCTTGTTTCAAACCCTCTCTTCCATGGGTAGGGAGGCCTTGCACTAAATTCACAGGGATTTCCTTAAAATCACATTTATCAGCTCCCCTGTGAAGTGTTGGCTGTGCTGCCTCCTTTCCAACACTTTCCAGGGCCTTGGAAGCAACCTGGTCTTGAAAGCAGTGCCCTTTCCAGAGCTGGGAAAGACTCAGTAAGAGTTAAACACAGAACCAGCTCGTTGCTGCCTCCAAGACTGGAAATGAGGGAAGGAGCTCTCACTGGAGCTGTAATTAGTCAGGCTGGGAGCTCTGTAGTTACAGATGCCCAGGTGCTGGTACACAGGCACATCCTTGTTTGCACCCTGCTGCTAGCAAGCAAAAAATTACTGTGTTTCCCACTAATTTGAGAGTCTGGGGCAACATCTCCTTGTCCCCCAGCAACTTCCAGTGGTGATGAGCTCCTCCAAATGAGCCCCTGTGGGTCAGGGAACAGGCACAGGTTGGTTCAGCTGCTCTGCCTTTGGGGGAGCTCAGCCTGGTGCTCACCTTGAGAGATCTCTGGACCTTCTGCCTGGTCAGATGATTCCTGACATTTCTTTTCTGTCTCCCTGGCCAGAGGGTGAGGAAGAGGAAGAGGATGAAGAGGAGGAGGAGGAAGAAGAAGAGGAGGAAGAGGAAGATGAGGAGGACAAAGACATAGACCTGATGGATGAAAGCATGGAGGGTGACACGGAGCTGCCAGGCTTCACACTTCCAGGAGAGACCTCCCAGGAGCCCCTGGCTGGCCTGGAAAACCCTGTGGCCCAGCTGGCTGGGGTATCCTACCAGGTTCCTGACACCATTGAGTGGGAGCAGCAGAACCAGGGTCTGGGTAAGAGAGAAGCCCCTTCTTCCTTTACCCTCCACATCCCCTGCTCTTTGCTCTGCATGAGACAGTCCCTTGTACCATGGGTTGGCTCTCCAGCTAGACACAAAGCAGGTTCATTCATGAGGAAACCCAGTTCAGCAGTGACAGCTGGTGAAACTGGGATGTGTCCCAGGGCAGCGTGACCTGACTTGTCATTTTGGGGAAAATATGGGTACTCCAAACCTGCTCCTTCATTCCCAGAGCTTAGTGTTGTCTTGCTCCAAGGTTGGACAAAAAAAAACTTCTCGGGTGAGATTCCAGGGGAAATTTCAGTTCCCTTTGCCCAGGGTGGGTTGGTGCAGGGGTATTTGTCCTGTGAGGATGAAGTGAGCTGGGTTTGCTCATCAGCCCATTCGCTGCTTCAGCAGCCTTTGTCTGAGTTCCACTCCTCTAGCATTTTAAAAGATGTCCAGCCATGGGAACCTGTGCTGGCAGTGTGAAGGCAAACCTGCAAAGCCTTTATAAAGCTGGATACAATTTATTCCTGCTGTACATGCAGGCCCTGTGCTTAATGACTGGGCTGAGTTACTCCACCTAGGAGTCAGTGTTTATATGTGGGAGGTGCATGTGAGGCAGGTCAAAGTTGGTGTGGGACAATCTTAGGAAGGAACTTGTCCAGCCTGGCAAAAGGCTCTGGAATCATTTCCCAACATACTCAATTCCCAAGTCAAGCCCAGCCAAATGCAGTGGGAACCTTTCTGGTGAATTTGTGGGAGCTGAACCACACCTAAACAGAAGGTCTTCATGTCTGACTGTTAGAGTTAGCTGTTCTGAGAAGCTCATCAAATAAAAAAAAACCCAAGTCTTTTATATGTTGTCCATCACATATATCTGTGTGATTTCTATCACTCCCCCTGAATGCTTTATTCTGCTTTAACCTGGAGATTTTCCTCTGTGATGCTGTTTCCAGCCTGCTTTAGTGATGTTGTCTTCCTTAATTGAATCAAAGATTGTGTTTCAAGAACTCTGTGGGAGGGTTGGTCTTTGAGGGGAGATTGGGTTTGCAGCAGGACTGATCCCTGCCTGTCTCACTAAATCCTGCCTGACAAGCACCATGTTGGCTGTTTTACATGTCCTGCTGTCCCACCAGGCTGCACAGGAGCTGTGTGAGGGCAATAATTCCGAGTCCTTAAGGGTTTCTGGTTCTCTCTGGCAAGCTGGGTGGAAGAGGTGTGTGGTGCTGTTGTGCTTGACAGTGTTTGCCAGGAGCTCTGGGGTTACAGAGGAGGTTCTGTGTCACACACAGCTCGGCTCATGGTTTATGCAGGTCTGGACTGGAGTCACAGCTGCATTTCCAGCTGCTGGAGGAAGAGGCTCAGGGTAGGAGCAGCATATCTGGTACAGCAGGCAGATGAGAAAGCAGTGACCAGGGGCTGATGCTGTTCCTCAGAGCCTGGAAAGGGCATCTTTCCAAAAGTTTCAGACAAGGAATAAACAGACTATGTGGTAAAAGGCAGGATTCTTCTCCCCAACTTATGTTTGATTGACTTGCTTGCACATTGGAGGAGCCCCTGTGAAATGTGAGTTGGGTCAGCAGCAGAGTGATGGCTCTGAGCACCTGAAGGACTGGGCAGACAAGGATTTTGGTGTTCTCTGGAAGCCACCAGATCCACGTGGTTTGGATTGCCTTTTGTTTTTGGATTTTTTGGATTGCCTTTATGCAAAATCCTTGTTTGCTGCTGCAAACACCCATGAGGGAGACGATGAGGCTGTGGCTGAGCTGAGTTCATTTTTAGGAGTTGGATGGGACTTCTCTGCACTGCTGTGCTGGCATAAAAAAGGGGGGACACAGTGGGATCAGCCTCTCTGCTTGAGGCTCCCCCCTCTGAGTCCAGCAGGCACACACTCATGTAAAAAGCCATTTATTCTTTTCCTGTCTAGATGACCTCAGTGGCTCTGTGACACTGCTCCTTCCCCACCTGCAGTGTGCTGATGCTCAGCTGAGAGAAAGGGAAATTCTTTATGTTTTAGAGGCACAAGAAAATGGAACTAGATGAGGAGATTGGAGCTAAATGATCTTTAAGATCCCTTCCAACCCAAGCCACTCCATGATCCTGTGATTCTGAGAACACCAAGGAGTTGCATGAGCTCACACTGATAACCTAAGGCCATGGAAGGAGCTGAACCCAGGGGATGAGAGAACTGATTTCCTGGGAGTGAGTGGGGAGTGGGAGATGCCCTTGCCCTCTCCAGTTTGTGCCAGGTGAGAATTCCTGCCCTGGTTGCCAGCTCTGGATTCATGGGCACACACCAGGCTCCCTCTGTGTCCATACCTGGTCCTGGCTATGTGCTTCTTCATGGAGTGTCTTTGGGAGAACAGGAAAGGTGGAAAAAGCACAGAGCTTGTGTCAGCAGGGAGTGGGTTGTTAAGAGCAGAAGAAATCCCCCAAACCTGGCAGGAAGCTGGAGGAGCTGCTCCCATTGTTCTGCTGGAGAATCTGGAGAGACCAGACTCACTGTAAAAGACTTCTTAAACTTTGGATCTGCTGGATGGATGCACAGGCTATTTTTTCTTTGAAACCCTTTTTCTCTAGGTGACTTTTGTCTTTGAAAATCCAGTTCTTTTAATTTGGGGACCGCTTTGTAACTGCTGGACATCCCCAGAAGAGCTCTGTGTGTCTCTTCCTTCCCTAAATAGTGCTGAGATGTGAAGAATTTGCCTTATTGTGTAAATTAAGCAGGGTTTGGAAGGGGAAGTTTTGCTTCACCTGGGATACAGCATTGGAAAGGGAGACCTGAAGGAAGATGACAGTACCCAGCAGAGAACAGGGTGAGGGGACAACATCCAAGCAGCAAACTTTTACAATTGGCATTTTCCATTTTTAAAGTACTTTGCACACGTGTCTTCCTCCTGGGGATGCTTCTGTCCTCTAGCCTTCAGAATTTTCACATTTAATGCCAAAATCTACAGTGCAGAAGAGCCCAGAAGTGTTGGAATAGCTGCTCTCAGGTCAGTTATTATCGAGTTTGCTTGCTCTGATGGCTGACATGCTGCAAATCCCTGGAGAACAAGGAACTTGATCCACAAAACAGCTTGGCAGAGCTAGAGACAGTTTGGGTTTTTGTAGTGGTCAATGAGAAGGTGCTGGAGGAACAGAATCATTAAAAATGTCAGTTCTGGGCAGTCAGATGGTCCTACATTAACTCCAGCTGAGCAAAAGCCATTTATAAGTGCCAGTAACCAGACTGACAGTTTTACAGCCCATCAACTGGCTCCCTAACCAGCAATATATAGGCAAAGAGTAAAGCAGAAAATGAGAAAATCTGTGCATTTATAAAACAGAATTTGATCCTCCAAAAGCCATCCTGGCAGCCTGCAGCTCTGGGGAAGCAGGGGCTGAATATGATTTGGGATCTGGTTTGGTGTCCTCTTCAAGTGCTTTGCTTTCCCAGGTTGCCAGTGAAGGGCAGAGCAGCACTTTTGGACCTCTCTGCATTCTCTGTGAGGTGACTTTGGTGTCTCTAGACTTGTTCCTTGATTTGTGTGTAAGGTGGTGTGTGGTAGGCAAACACTGAATTCCTGGAGAGCCTCAGAGACCAGGTGAATAACTTCAATTAAATACCTGATTTTCCCCTGCTCCCTCTTTTGTGATGCATTACCAGGAGAACTGCAGTTGCTTGAGGTGGGTTCAGACCTGGTTTGAACAATTTATGGTCCTTTAGTTATTCCTCATGCATCTTAGAGCAGGTGGTCTGTGCAACCCCAAGGAGATCAAACCCCTCTGCTTCTGCTGGTGGTGGCTTCTGCTCCCAGTTCTCAAGAGTGTTTATTCTCTCAGTTCTGGGAGGATTCTTAAATTTAAGAAGAATGAGCCAAGAGGAGAATCGCCTCAGACTTCCAAGCCATTTCCTGATGCCTTAGTGCTTGCCCATCATCCACATCCCAAGGTGAAGAACTCCTGCCATCCACAGGAGGTAACACCAGGAGATTTAGGGCAATTTACAAAGCCTTTAATTTTGCCACATCGGGGCCTGCAGTAGTTTGCTTTGTGCATTTAAAATGTATGGAGTTAATGTTTTATTCTTTGTATGTTGGTTTTTGTGTGTTTGCTAACACGGTTTTGTACCTTTGTCTTCATCAACCTGCAGTTCCATATTGCATCTGAATTTACTCTCTGTGTGTATGCTAGGTGCTTTTTTTTAATTCTCTGTTTTAACCTAAATCCTTTTTTGTCCAGATCTGCCTTTCTTTAGCTGACCCATTGGTGTGTTCTCTGCATCCACCTGTTTGTGGCAACACCACATTACAGGGTTTCACCTTGTGAGAAGTCACCTGAGCTGCCTGGCTCCACTGCATTTGTTTTTCATTTCCATCTGCCCATGGAGGAATTGTGCACAGGGGAGTTGGGATCACCCCTGTGGATAGGATTTAGAGATTAAAAAATCCCCAAACCAAACAAACCAGCAATTTAGGAAGAAGTTATGAAGTGTGGCAATATAATTCTCGACACGTAGTTTCCAAAATATAAACCATGTCTGTGTTTCATGTATTTTTGTGGGTAGGACATCAATTCTTACTGTAATGGAAAGTCATATAACTCTCTCAGGTAATGACAAGGCACTTGCATAATAAACACACTTTTGGAATGTGATTTATTTTTTTTTTTTTCTTTTAAATGGATCAAAAATTTTTGCAGCTCTGAGCAGCTACTTACAGAGAAAATAGCTCTCGTTGTATTGCAGATCTGTGGTCACAAATTACACTGAATAAACCATATAACAGATGCCTCTGGTTAATGATGGTGAGGCAGAGGAGCAGAAGGACAGCAGTGGAAGATGATGAATGTTTGAAATGTCATTTTTACAGGAAGATAGGATTAATGCTTTTATGGGCAAAAATAACCAGCATTAGGAAGGCAGGAGCTGAGACTCAGAAATTAGTAATATGTTCTTTAATTGCTGCCCCAAATGGATCTATTTTAAGTACTCTTACAGCTCGTGGCATTGGAACATCAGAGTGCCTTTTAATCTTTAATGCATTTATCTCCTTTATCACCCTGGAAAGGCTCATCTGTGTTCTAAAGGTGATGAGCAAAACCACAGAGAGGCCCAGTGACCCCTCTGGTTTCGTGAGGGAGCCCTTGGCAGAGTGAGGATTGGAAGGAGGGCAATTAAATCCTTGCTTGGGCATTGCCTTTCCCTTCTGGAGGCACGATGTGCACACCTGCATCTCTCCCTGGAATGGAAGCAAAGGATCACCTGGAGAGCCACCATGCCAACAGTCCAGAGGAGTCCCAGGTGGGACAGGCTGGCAGGAGCCAGGATGAGGAGCAGAACCAGCAAATTTTCCTCCCCCACATGTTCCAAGGGCAGCTGCCTGCAGCAGTCCTTGCCCCACCATCAGTGTTTCTGGGAATTTTGTGGCACCAAGCACTGGCCGTGCAAGGTCTGGGTTCCAGAGGGCTGCAGACAGAAATGAGCAGTCTCAGGAACAGAGATGATTATTTTTCCTCTCTTTCTGGGTGCTCCAAATAATTTCTACAGTTCCATATGTTTCTTGCTAGCTCCCCTTCCCTCTCCCAAGCAGCAGTGAAGCTCCCACCACCAATCTGTGCCTAACTCAGGTTTCTGTCCCTTGTGAGGGATGTGCACTCCCTTTGGATTTGCTTCTTTTTTACCTAAGAGATTGTTCATGGTTGCATCTTAATCCTGGGGCAGACCCATATTTAATCAGGTTTGTCTTGTCCAGGGGAATTCTGCATCCTGTCTGTGGGCAGTGATGATCCTCCCTGCCAGCTCTGGGTCACATTGGCTGCTAAAAGAACAGAGCAGCTCCCAGGAGGGGACAGTTCACACCAGAGATGGCCTTAGCTCCTCCTCAGATCTAATTCCAAGGTATTTTGGGGAGTGTCTCTCCTCCTTTCTTCAGCCTGCTTGCTCCCTGCAGGGCCCTGTGCTGGGATCTTGGTCAGTGGGACCTTCCAGGGGGACACAAAACTTGGACAAGTCTGAGCCCTGAGGTCCTGACCTACCACCCTTTTGTGCTCTCCCGTTTTCCCATCCAGCACAAGGCTGCTGTGCCCTTGGGAATGAGGCCAGGGTGTTTCAAAGGGGAGACAGGAATGGTGTGTCTGCTCTGGGATCTGGGATGAGGAGATTGCAGCCACAGAGCATGAGCCCCTGATGAGCTGGAGCCACGTCCTTCCTCTTGGAAGCACCTCAGCTCGTGTCCCCAAAGCAGAAATCAAGGCTAAGGGAAGGGAATAGAGATGGGGGAAGTGTTGAGTCACCATCCCTGGAGGGATTGAAAAGCTGTCTGGATTGTGGCACTTGGGGACGTGGATTAGTGGTGGCTTGGCAGTGCTGAGGAAATGGTTGGACTTGATCTTTGAGAGGCTTTTCAGCCTAAGCAGTCCTGTGATCTTATGAGTAAATCAGAATATTGGAGGGTGTCTTGGTGATTCCCAGCTCAGCTGTCAGAAACAGGTGACACACACAAAGCTGTTGCTCACAATAATCAGGCTGATGTTTTACCCTGACATTTTTGTTGGAGTGTATGGGGAAAAGCAGCACTAAACCATCCTTGGATGCATTACTTTGAAACACCAGCCCTTCCACAATGTTTATGCATCCAGTTAAACCTGTGTCAGAGGGAGACTAAGCCCATTTGTCACCAGCCCTTAAGTGCTGCCTCCAGGGGCTGGGGGAGGATTTAGAGGCATTTTCTCAGTTTTGGCTCTGCCTTCCCTCTCCCTGCCCATGGAGAGGATGGAACCCATCAGACAATGTATTAAACTGAAGTGACTGGCTATTGCAGGGAGCAGTGAAGAGATCCTGTTCATTTCTGCTTCTTTTTCTTCAGTTTGGAGGGAGCTGGCATGAAGGCATGCAGAAATCATCTGCCAGGTTGTGGGAGGAGAGAGGGAACTCCGGTCACCATGGCTGACATGGTTGGTGTGAGAGGTCCCAGTGACTGAGGAAAGTTTCTAATGGATGCTGGGATTTATGGATGAATCCAAGTCTGCTGCCAATCCTGCCTGCCCTAATCCCCACTACCCTGCTAGGCAAAAATTCCCTGAAATGCCAGCAGGGAGGATTCAGCAGCTTCTCTGGTGGAAACTTCTGTGGAAGACACAGCTCAGGCAGGGGAGTCTTGGGTGGTATCTGTGTACAGGGAGCATTAGGGGAGGTTGACTAAGGGGAACCCTTCACCAAAATTGTCAACCTTTGGAACAGGCTGCCCAGGGAAATGATTGTGTCACCAGTCCTGGAAGTGTTCAAAACACTTGTGGATATGGTTTAGGGGTGGAAATGATGGTTGGTGTTGGATTGGTGGTTGGACTCGATGATCTTTGTCATCTTTTGCAGTATTAATGATTCTGTGAAATTCTCCCTCCTTGGCTTGCTGGGTAGCACAGAAGGGCAGCTGCAGCAGCACCATGCTCCTGAGCTTTCCCAGCACAGGAAGATTCCTTCTAAAAGGCTTTCTGCTGCACCTGCAGTTGTTCTTGTCAGCCCAAGAAAGCAAAGCTGGAAAACTCAGGCACGTGTCTGAGCGTTTCTGACCTTCCCCAGCTGTCTGCCTCCATCCATCTGTTTGACACATCCTTTAAAGTTAGGATGTGTCTACCTTGGAGCATGACTTTGCATTTGCTGCTCCAGGCAATTTATCTTGGGGTTTTTTTGCCTGGATTCAGGGATAGGGTCCATTAGCCTGCGCAGAGCTCCGTGCTCCGAAGGCTGGGCTGCATCTGCTGCCCAAGCACCATCTGGGTTCCTGCACAGCATGGTGAGCAGGGATCCTCCTGGGCTGTCAGCTGCCTTGGATTGCCTGTCCCCTTGCCTGTCAGCCCCACTGGAATGTAAATCATGGTGTCTTTGCTCTCTTTAATCTGCAGGAATCCTTGTCCTGTCCCATCCCTGCACTTTCAGTGTACACGTGTCACTTCTCAGTGTGCTTTGCCTCTTCTCCCACCCTTCAGGTCACAAAACTTGGCTCCATTAGACAGAGCAGCTGGCTTTGAGCCCCTCTGTCCCTTTGGATTTTAGCAGTCACTCAGCTTGATTGAAGGGCACAGGCAGGGCTGTGCCTTCCCTGGGTGAGAGTTACTCATTTTTCCTTTGTGTGCCTGTCTGGGTGGCCTTTGCTGTGTAAAAAGAGGCTTGTCCTTACATTGGAGAAATCACATTTATTTTCTAATAGTGATCTATACTGCAGTGCAAAAATCTGTCTGTTTTCATGGCATTCAAAAAATGGAGAGAGGGGAATGTGAAGGTTCATCAGCCTTGAGTTGCCTCTGTCCTTCTGGAGATTTACATCACAGGCTGATCTTTGGGGTTAAAATGTTTGGCCCCAGGGCAGAGCTGGTGAGAGAAAAATGGAGGAAAAGAGCTTTTTGCAACAAGTAGCAGGGAGAGAGAGGTTAATTTATTGAAAGGTTAATTTTAAAATGTTCCTTCCTAATGAGAATGTAGATGCACTTTCTGCTTGAACAGTGCAAACCACAAATGACTGATGGTAAACCTGCCCCTTCTCTGGTGTTCACTCAGATTAAGACCCCTTGGGAGTCAAAGGAGATCCAAGTTATTTCCTGGAAGGATGCTCTCTCTCTCTAAATATCTATGGATTTATATATATATATGTGTGTGTGTGTAGAAGTTCTGCTCTGCCTGAGAGTGAGTTAGGAACATATCCTGGAAATAAGCAAATTGCTCAGATTTTTTGCTTGGCAATAAAATAATTACCTCAAACCTCCAGCAGTTGTTTTGCAAAGATGCTGAGTATCAACATTAATCACAGACAGGGGTCGATATGGTGAGAATTACTGGAGGCTTCTGCTGTCTTTTTTCTTTTTTCCTTTTCCCCCCCTTGTTTTTGAGTAATTCTAATCACAGCCTCATCCAAGCCTGGGCTGTAATAAAGGGTTTCAGCCAGGCTGCTCCCTGATAGCCTATCATTTATTTTAATATACCAGCAGCACCATCTGTGCTTGAGGCTTTATTAATGTGAGGTGAGGCCAAGAGGTTCTCCAGTGTGGATCCTTTTTGAGGCTGTTTTTCCCATATCCCCCTTTTCCCCCTGACCACTCAGGCTGCCCTTCTCACTCAGGTGTGTGAGTGGGCTGCTTTTGCAGGAGTGGCTGCTCACCCTTCTGTTTCTTGTGCCCTGTTGTGTTTAGCAGTGTCACATGCTGTGCTACTGTCACTGTCCCCCAAAGCTGGATGTGCTGTGGCCCCCCTCATCCCAGCTTAGGGGTGCCCGTGCCAAGGTGATCCAGAGGATGCTCCAAGGTCCCTGTCAGGAGCAGGGCCCAGGGAGCCACCCCTGGCACAGGTGGCATCTTGGTGACCCTCCTGTGCTTTTGCTGTGTGTGCCAGTTATTCCAGCATTCCCTTCTGCACACTTGGGGACAGGTCTGACACCAGCAGAGGATTTCTAGGACCCCTCAGTGGCTTTGGTGTGTGCTTTGGTTTAGGATTGAGGGGAGATCTCAGTGTCTGCCCTTCCAGTCCCACCAGAAGCTGTTTCTTCCTGTGAGTGAGGGAGTTACTTTGCCCTGCTCAATCCTGGCTTTCCTTACAACTACCCATAAGCAAATTGAGGAAAATTATAAGATAGGGTTCAGTATAAATACCCTGCCAGGAAAATAACTTCCATGTGGATTCTGTAATTTTCTGTATCTGTTGGGACTGGTTAAATACAGTCTCTTTTGATTTTTTGGCTTTAGGGAGTGTTGGGTGGAGGGTCAGGTATGATGTTGGGCCTGGTGAGCACCCTGAGGGAAGCAGTGCTTTCTGCTCATATCTGCTCTCCCATAGCCAGAACGTGTTCCTGTGAGGGCTGTGTCCCCTCTTCAATCACAATTTGCAGTGATTCCATGGGTCAACCCTGCTCCAGTACAGTTGGATGGACTTTTCCAACCTAAACACTCCTGTGATTCTTCAGTTGCAGTCTGGAGCAGGAGAGGCAGGGAGTTAATTTAACTTTGGGTAGACAGAGGCAGCCAGGAGCATGTTTTGCTACGGTTCA
Organism: Polioptila caerulea; assembly: GCA_013397295.1. NCBI lineage: Eukaryota > Metazoa > Chordata > Aves > Passeriformes > Certhiidae > Polioptila > Polioptila caerulea. The sequence goes on from VYXF01008301.1 coordinate 40,131, forward strand.
TGTCTTAATGGAGCAGATAAAGCCAGAATCCCAGCTGGCAAAACTCAGCATTGCTCTGGTGAATGCTCTGCTGCCACAGCCTCGGAGCTGCAGAGGGGTCTGTGATCTCCTCTGGGACCATGAACCACTGTGCTTTGGGCTTAGCAGGGCTGCATCACGGCCTCCTTGGCTCTGATCCCAGCCTTTGCACCTGGGAAACCCCTTGGTTCTTCCAGGCTCTTCTCAGGGTCAGCATTAAAAGCACAGGAGGCTGAGTTTGTGTTCGGATTGGGTGTTTATTGTTCTCTTATCTCAGTCACAGCCTCACTGACTGTGGGTGCTTCCACATGCTGAGTTAACAGAGCGAAAATGGAGATCACAGAGAGAACCTTTAAGGTCATCTAAGCCTAAACTACCCAATTATGAGATGCCAACAAATTTATTTTAACTTTTAACCCAATAACTAATCACCCATGTCCTGCACTGCGGATTTTTCTAACCAATCACACAAAATCACTCAAACTTGTGGAGAAGAAGGAGAAGAAGAAGAACAAGAAAATGAAGAAGATGAAGAAGATAAGAATGAAGATGAAGAAGAACAAGAAGAAGATGAAGAAGAAGAAGATGAAGAACAAGAAAAAAGAAGATGAAGAAGAACAAGAAAAACAAGAAGAAGAAGATGAAGAAGACCAGGAAGAAGAAGAAGACTACACCCTAAACCCTCCATCTTGTTACATATGTATTATTTTAACCAGACACCTTAAATTCCAAATTTCTCACCCTGTGGTATAATACACTTCCACCCAACTGCACACTCACAGACTCAGTGCTATCACTCAGTTTTGGAAGCCTTTCCCATGGCTCCAGGTCAAATGCAGTGTATCTTTGAGGATCATTCCCTGTCAGCACAGAAAGCCTGAAATCCTCTGTGTCCTGTGTTCCAACAGCAAACCCAGAGCATGAGCCACAGTGGTGGTTTGGCCCAGGTTTAATGTCTCAAACCGTGCCAGATCACCCTCTGACAGCACCAAGCAGACAGAAATGCCTTTGGGGCAGGGCAGGGGTTGGGATGCAGCTCCATGACTCCTTCCAAAGGCACTGCAGAGGATCCTGTCCCCAGGGATGTCCCTGGAGCTGTGGCTGCAGCTGCTGGCAGCTCCTGGGACAGTGCATGGACATGGCCTGGCACAGACAGTGGGACTTGATGGTCACAGAGGTCTTTCCCAACCCTGATGGTTCTGTGAGATGCTGCAGCATCTCTCCAAACCAGGGCAGGGAACCCTGATGGGAGTCATCTGCAGGAGGAAAAGCACATTCAGTGGTACTAATTGACAGCAGCAGTGATTAGTTATTAAGGTTTGGTTAGTCACCACTGTGTGGGCTCTGAAGATGAATCTGAGGGTTTAAAGAACAGTGGGACTCAGGGTTTTTTTAATAGAATCTGAATGCGCTCCAAGCTCCTGCCAGCAGTTCCCCTGGATATATTACATGGTGTGGGTGGGCAGGAGAGTTCCCCTGTCCTCATGTCCCTGGGATGAGCCAGGAGAGGTCTGCAGCTACCTGGATTGCTCCTGAGGGTGCTGGAGTCCCCTCTGATGCTCTGACAGCTCAGGTGTTTCCCTCCTCTGCTCTTCACTGCATAGAAGTGAGATTGGATATTATGAAGAAATTCCTTAACCAAGGTATTGTCCAGCCCTGGCACAGGCTGCCCAGGAAAAGGGTGATGTCCCCATCCCTGGAGGGATTAAAAAGACAGGATGTGGCACCTGGGGACATGGGTTAGGGGTGGCCTTGGCAGTGCTGGGGGAATGGTTAACTTGATGATCTTAGATGGCTTTTCCAGCCTAAACAATTCCATAGTTCTATGATTCTAAAAGCAGATGTCACTAACAGAGTTCCCAGGTGATGAGTGCTGGACCCACCCTGCCCTGTCCCCAGCCCTGGGCAGGGATGCAGAGATGTTCCCCATCTAAGATGTTCCCCACAGTCCCTCTAAGCTTGGGATGGGTGGGTGGTAATGCCCAGGGTAAATACATGGGGAAGAATAGAACTTATTTATGTCTGGGTACGTAGGAAAGCTTGGATACTGTTTCTGAAATCCTGGAGAAAATCCTAGGAACAGTCAAGCTCCAGGGGGAGATTTAAGCTGAGAGTTGTTTTTATTGTTAGTCCTGTAACCACGAGAGAATGGCAAACTGGGGACTCCTGGCTAAGAGTAGAAATTAAAGCAAAGCCTCTGTTCCAAATCCTTATGAGAGAAAGGGGAGGATGATAGAGTAGGAGCACTGGCCTGGAGGGATGTGGGGGGATAAAGGATCAGAGAGAAAAATAACAACCAGCATTTTAACTCTGAATACTCAGTGCCATTCTTCCCCTCTGTGCATCAAGAAAGGGATACAGCAGAGATGGAAAGGGTATGGGGAAGAAGGAGGATAACCAAAAGGATAAATTCATATGGATAACCAGAGGATAAATGGGGCCCTGTGCAAGGAATGACTGCAGAGATCTTGTCCAGAGCCCCAGAGTGCCAGGAGGATGTGCAAGGAGTGTTGCTGTGTGCTCTCCCATCCATAAACTTTTCCTGGAGAAATGCTCTTGGTCACTGCCAGCCTCACTGAGCCAGCCTGACCTTTGGTCTGGCCCAAACTGCCCCACCTGATTACAGCCAGTGTTGCTTTTTCACAGGAGTCCTTGAGCAAATCACTTCCCCACCCTGTGCCTGGGTCCTGGTGTTCATGGGGCAGTTCCAATGCTCTGTGGGGGCTCATTCTTTTAGCTTCTTGTGGGCAGGTGCTGACTCTTCTTTGCATGTTTGTAGAGCATTCCTCACATGTGTGTAATCTCAGGTGGTCTTTCAGCTCTCACAGTAATAGAAATTCATTACAAGAAATTCAATCTCTCCCTCCTGTATTACATTTTGCTCATGAAATGTTCACCGTGGCTGGGACCCCTGGACCAGCAGTGGATTGGTGCAGGCAGGAGAGGGAGGAAGGGAACTGTGAGCTCTGAGTTTGCCTTTCTCTGGGAGCTTCTGCCATGGGAGATGGGATGTGGGGCTCAGCTGATCCAGTACAACCATCCTTAGCTTTTCTTCCTTTGGCACAAACTTCCCCCTACAGCCCTTAACCATGTGCCAGGGACAGAAAACCCAAAACTCTCTGGTTTTGCAGGCAGGCAGGGACCTGTGGCTCAGGAAGGGAAGGGAAGGGACCTTCCAAAACACTTTGAGCATCTTTCAGATTCACAAGGCTCCACATCAAACATTTTTATACTGAAATCAGAGATGTGACCTTGTCAATAATTTAACTGAGGGAACAAAGACAGGCAGCTCAGTGTAAATCTGTGTCATGCCCTTCCCTGGATGAGGTTTTGGCAAGTTTTCTTTTGTGCTCAGGCTGCCCTGCAGTTGCTGTCACTGTTGGACTGAGTTAATTTCCCTCTTGCATGATCTTATCTCAGGGCTCCAAGGCAGAAAAGCTGGTGCAATAGCACACAAAGTCAGGGCATTTCCAGCAAGGAGCAGGTTTGCTTTGCTCAGCTTCCCAGGGTCTCATTTGCTGCTCCCAGATACCAAATGGAAATTTTCCTGAATGCACAAATTACCTGTGGATTCCCAGAGCTGGTTATGGGTCCAGCAGCTCACGTGGAAATTTGTGGGTTCTTGCTCCTTTGGTTTTGGGAGATCTTTTTGAAATGGACTTTAAAAATGAGACTTCAGCTGTTGTATCCCTTTGGGTTCAAGTAAATGTGGGCAAACAACATTTCTCTGATCAATCAGGATGTTGGGATGAACTGGTTTGAGTGAACAGTTCTTTGGGGCTGTCAATCAAACCTGTAACTAGGCTGGATCAGTTATTGCCCAAATCTGCCAACTGATTCACAATATTATAGGGTAAGGCCAGTAAACTACTTTTCACATGTAGGACTAAATTTCAGAAGTGCTCTGCAGTTTCATTGTTTTCTGTACCTACAGAGGATTTCAGATTTCAGGTGGCCCATAGAGGTTTTGTTTGTGCTGTGGAAAAGGCAGCTTTTCCCCTGGGAATTCCCTGTGGAAAATGTTTGAATTTAAAAACAAACAAACAAAAAATGCAGCTACTTCTTTAGAAGACTAAGGGGAGACTTTGACAACCCCAGCCTCTTTCCTTACTAATATTTGTTAGTCTTGCAGCTAAGGTAAGAGCAGTTTGCTTATGAATCCTAGAATCCCATCTTGTTTCCACCCCCTGCCATGGGCAGGGACACCTTCCACTATCCCAGGTTGCTCCAAGCCCCATCCAAGCTGGATTTGAGCATTCCAGGAGTGGGGCAGCCACAGCTTCTCTGGGCAAACTCTACCAGTGCCTCACCACCCTCAGCACCAATAACTTTTCCCTGACATCTAATCTATCTTCTCCTCTAAAACCACAGTGCAATCAGGCCACTACAAAAAATGAGTTTTAAAAGTGTCCTCTGCTTATTTCCTCCTTATGGTTTGTCAGTGACTTCTCTCTGTGTCTCTCTCTGCAGTTTGTCTTGCTAGAGGGCTGAGACCACCCTTGTCAAGCCAACAGAAAGTGTTCTGGCCCATTTGGTGGCCTTTGGCAAGCAAGCAGTCCCAAGTGGCCCTCAGCACTTGGGTCACAAACACTTGCTGCTGTTTTGAAAGCAGATTGACCTCTGAGGCTTTATCCAGATAACGCTGTGAAGATTCTCTTGCATCAAATTGTTTCTTCATTATTTGGACAGATGATGGCAGCAAAATCAGGAGTTCACTCAGAGCTACTCAAAACATCCAAAGCCACATCATATCCCTGTGCTGATCAGAGAGGGGGCTCTGGCCTGTTCCAATCAGGGTAATGCCCTCTCAGGGCAAGTAAATTATTGCTGATTATCTTAATCTGCTCAGAGAAACCCCAGATCTATTCATTTCTGAGGGCAAGGAGTGGGATGGGAGGATGCCACAGCTCTGGGGTGTGTTTGGGGCAGCAGCAAACCCCACAGAGACTGGGGTCACACAGGAACAGTGCTCTGTGCCACGTGTGAAATAAATGGGAAGTGTGGGTAGCTGAGGATCTGAAGATAAATCCACCCTTTCACTGGTGGGTTTTCACAAGCTGTGCAGAGCTTGTCTGGGAGGTGATGGTGATTTTATGAAGTTCAGTGGGTGGCAGCAAACCCCACCAAGATTTTGGGATGTTAATTTGTCTGCAAATCCTCACCCGTAACTGTTAATAGGTGCTGCAGAGAAAAGAGAGGTTTTGCTTCACAGCAGCCCCTGGAACAGCCTCTCCACTGCAATCAGACTGAATATATGAGGAGGTTGGAGGTGCAAGAGCAGAAGGATGTGGAGGTAGAGCTAGTGCTTAGTTTGGTGTTTAGCCTCTCAAGCCAGGGCACCTCTCTCAGGTGTAGGTAAAATCTGAAGGGGAACCAGGAGCTGCAGACTCCAAGTGATGGCCAGGCACTGCTCCAGTTTGCTGCTGAGTCCTACCAGGACAGTTTTGCACCATCAGCCCCATGAAACCAGGTTTGCTTGTCTGGGGGTTGCATTTGGCCTTGTGCTCTTTTGAGATGCAGACCAAAACAGGCCAGGCCCTACCATAGCCCACACCTTGAAGCTGCCCATCTGGTCAGTAACCAAAATTGCTCCTCTTCTCCAGAGCATTTCCCTTCAGAGTTTTTTTAAAGTGTTTGAAATCAGCCAGTTTCCCCCATGCAAGCTAAAAATGGAGCTGCCTTCTCCACCTTGTGTCTGCCCAATGTATTTGTAGCTCCTTCATTTGGACAGACCAGCATAAGTCACATTCTGCCTCCTGCAAGAATTTTTGTCTGTCAAACTTCCTTTCTCCTCAGCCAGCATAGGCTCAGTGAAAGATTTTTGTTTGATTGCCATCATCAGGTGTCTGGGTTGTTATTGCTGAGAAATACCCATGGAATTACACCTGTGCTGAAGATATTTGCAGGTTTTCCATTTGTTTTCTATGCTGGCTTTGCTGGCTTTTTCTCCATTTGGCTGTAAATAGAATCAGAGAATCACAGAATGGTTTTGGTTGGAAGGGACCCTAAAGAGCCTCAGTTCCACCCCTGCCATGGGCAGGGACACCTTCCACTGTCCCAGGTTGCTCCAAGCCCTGTCCATCCTGGCCTTGGACATTTCCAGAGATCCAGGGGCAGCCACAGCTTCTGTGGGCAGCCTCTGCCAGGGCCTCACCACCCTCACAGGGAAGAATTTCTTCCTAATACTTGATTTAGCCCTGCTCTCTGTCAGTGTGAAACCATTCCCTTGTCCTGTCCCTCCAGGCCCTTGTACAAAGTCTCTCTCCACCTTTGTTGTCAGCTCCCTTCAGGTACTGGAAGGCTGCAGTGAGGTCACCCCAGAGCCTTCTCTTCTCCAGGCTCAACATTCCCAATTCTCTCAGCCCTTCCTCTCGGTGGCCTCCTCTGGACCCACTCCTACAGGGCAGTGTCCCTCCATTGTGGGACACCCCAGAGCTGGACACAGCCCATCCTGTCAGTGCTGTCAGCCTTGGCTCCCCAGGCAGCAGATGAAGATGCTTGTTTATATTAGAGAACTGTTGTGAGTGCAATTAATAAAGCTGCGAAGCTGAAAAGTAGTTGGAGAGCTAAATATCGTTATATAATGAGACCTCCTTCCCAGTAAATGATGTGAAAAATGATTTCTTGCGAAGAATAACAAATTGCTGTGGCTTTTTACCCTAATTGTAGATGCTTGATTCTAATTTGTTGTTTGTCATTTCCATGTAAATGAAGAGTTTTAGCTATAATTACTGCATTTATGGCAAACAAGATATTATCATTTTCCAATGCTTATGAAGCACTGGCATGTTTAGAAATAGAAGAACTGAATAATTATCCCCCTTGTGCAGCTCTTGGGAGGGGTCTGCAAGTCACAGGATCCAGCTCTGTGTGCCAGGAAGGTCTTGCACAAAGGCAGCTGATGCCATTATACATTTGGGGAGCCAACTCAGAGACGTGAAGTGACTTACCCAGAGCAGTCAGCAGTGCTCCAGGTGCTCAGATCCCTCTGGACAGCATCTTCTTGTCATCACCCTCACAACACAAAAGACAGCAGAGCCATTATTTTGGTTAGCACTGGATTTGCTGGTTTGTCCCAGTTATCCCAATTCAGAGAAGCTGTGGCTGCCCCATCCTTGGAGGTGATCCAGGCCAGGCTGGGGCTTGGAACAACCTGGGATAGTGGAAGGTGTGGAACAAGATGGTCTTTAAGGTCCCTTCCAACCCAAACCATTGTGGGACTCTGTGATGATTCTCTGCTCCACCAGATTCTGTCTCTTCCCTTGCCCAGTTTCCAGTGTCTGAAGTTATAAATCAGAATGCTGAAGTTATAAATCAGAATGCTGAAGTTATAAATCAGAATGCTGAGGTTTCTGGCCATGGGAGGCTGTGCAGCATCTGGCCTGACCCCACAGCACTGGCTTGGGATGAGCCCACGTCTGTGTGAAGGCCTCTTTGTGACAAAAACCCAGAGAGTGTAATGTCCCACAGAAATGTCAGTCAGAAAGGAGCTGCAGGATGTCACAGTGTCAGCACATGAGGATTTGTAGTGCTGGGTTTCATCCCATCCCAGGCACTCTGGTGTTCAGGCTGCTGCCAGTGTTGGGCACAGCATACAGTGAGGCCAAAGCCTTTGCCTGAGAGGTGACTCCAAAATCACCTCAAATATTCCCCAACCTGAACCTTTTTCCTTGGGAAACCATTTTAAGGCAGCTGCCAGGTTCTGTTTAGGGCCTGCCAGCAGCAGGGAGCAAGGCCTGGAGGGGCTGATTCTCCTGGGAATGGATCCATCACCCTGGTGCCTGTGGAGGGATGCTTGCCCACAGCCACTCTGGCTCCTGCAGGCACCAAGCAGCCTGGCAGGACAACAAGGTTGATCTTTCACTTCAGCCAGTGCTGTACTAACACTTCCTGAGGCAGCAGATCCAATTGCTTGGCTTCTGCTTGAGCCTGCTCTTACAGCAAATCTTCCAGGGACATGCACAGAGTGCTTCCCTCCCCCAGGGCACGTGCTGCAGAGGGGCAGTGTTCATTCCAGANTCCTGAAGGCACCAAGCAGCCTGGCAGGACAAGAAGGATGTCTGGTTGATCTTTCACTTCAGCCAGTGCTGTACTAACACTTCCTGAGGCAGCAGATCCAATTGCTTGGCTTCTGCTTGAGCCTGCTCTTACAGCAAATCTTCCAGGGACATGCACAGAGTGCTTCCCTCCCCCAGGGCACGTGCTGCAGAGGGGCAGTGTTCATTCCAGAGGGGCAGTGTTCATCCCAGGGTGGCAGTGTTTGTTCCAGAGGGGCAGTGTTCATTCCAGGGTGGCAGTGTTCATTCCAGAGGGGCAGTGTTCATTCCAGAGGGGCAGTGTTCATTCCAGAGCAGCAGTGTTCATTCCACAGTGGCAGTGTTCATCCCAGAGGGGCAGTGTTCATTCCAGAGGGGCAGTGTTCATCCCAG
>VYXF01008301.1:49635-88210 GCA_013397295.1 Polioptila caerulea
GCAGTGTTCATTCCAGAGGGGCAGTGTTCATCCCAGGAGCACTGCAGGCAGGGCAAGGCTCATCCCCAGCACTTTGGCCCCCTGCCCTGTGCTCTTACCTCCCTGCCTGCCTCACTTCCAGGCACGGAGCCTTTCCCTGCCATGGCTTTCCTGGAGCTCAGAGCCTCAGCAGCAGTCTGCCCATACCTGGCTCTCCTGTGACCTTCTTGCCCTCCAGGGAGTGCTGTAATCCCTGGAGTTTTCCTGGATTTTTAGGGGATAAAATCTGGAAATGACTCAGGCATTTGCAGACAGAGGAATCAATCACTGGCAGAGTAAGCACACTGTAAAATCACCGTGCAGCTCGGGAGCTCCTGCTGTGTCTGTGTTCTCTCCTCACTTGGTTTGCTTTGCCAGATGCTCATTCCTTTTCACCTCTGATTTTCTGAGGGCCCATTCCCATAGGTGCACCTGGAATGTTAAAAGCAGTTGGGAATAGTTTTGGGAAAAGTGACAGAGGACAGGTTTAGATGGGATATTTGGAAGAAATTCTTCCCTGTGAGGGTTGTGAGGCCCTGGCACAGCTGTGGCTGCCCCATCCCTGGAACTGTCCAAGGCCTGGTTGGATGGGCTTGGAGCATCCTGGGATAGTGGAAGGTGTCCCTGCCCATGGCAGAGGTTGGAACAGGATGGAAAATAAGAGCATCCTAAAGAAAAATTGTTTCCAGAAAATCCCTTTTTACTGTGATTTAATATTTGTACTGTCCTAGCTCCCAGTCCCACAGAGATGGAGGAGTTACAGTAGGGGCTATTAAACCATGAAGGAAGAGGCTCTGACACAAGGAAAACAAACACAAGGGATCTATTATATCTTTAATATTCCCATAGTAAGGATGGAAAATGGAGTCAGAGATCAATTTACTTGCCCACAGTTATACAAGAAGTCAGGGGCAGGCGTCAGGAACTTTAAGGCCCCCCAAATTTGGTGTTTGATCACAAGAGAATCGAATGAAAGTGAGAATTGATGCTCAGTTCTGGATGCAGGAGGAATGTGGGATAAGACTTTTCCTGTTAGCAAACATAAGCAAGTTCATTTTCCTTCTGTGATTAACACTGGACAATGCTGCTCTTCCCAAGGATTTGCAGGAAAATGAGTCTCTGTGATAATCAGATCTTATTTTTAGCATCTAATCGATGCTCAGGGCTTTGTGGTTTAATTACTGGAATAATTGTTTGCTGAAAACACAGTCTAATACCTGTTTTTTCCTTCAAAGGTCAACTCCATCATTTTTGTTTCCAACTATTTAGTCCTTTATTGATCTTTATGTCATTTCATGGGGAGTGCTTCATCTCGACAGATGAAATAAAGGCTAAAACTTGAAATAAGAAAAATATATCCTTTTTCTTAAACACAAAAATGGAAAATCCTCTTTTTCAGCCCTTGCTGCTGGCAAATCCTTCATACAGTGTCCCCAGGAAATAGGAATCTGAAAATTACTTTTGTTCTTTATGGAAGGAAAAAAGCAAACCAAGAATCTTTTCCGAGCCTGATTAATATCAGACATAAACTGAAGCACAAAAATAAATTTTGCAGGGTAGCTGCTGATCCTTTCAAGTAGATAAGGCCATGGGCTCTGTCGTGAGGGCAGGAAGATCTCTGTGGTTTGCATTTAGAGAGGGCTGAATGAGAAATGCCCTCTTCTCTCCCGGGTATCACGTGCCTTCAGCTGGAGATTTGGAAGGTATTTAATCAAATAACAGCCACCACTGTTTGGCTGCTGTCCTCCAGCTGAAATGAGATGCTGCTGCAGCAGAGGGATGTATGAAGTGCTCTCCACTTGCAGCTTCTCCACCTTTTCCACTCCTCCTGTTGCCTTCTGGAGGCTGACCTGGAGCAGAGCCCAGACAGAGCAAAAGGATAAAGCAGGGATTTATTAAAAAGCCTCAATGGACACACCTGGGCAGCACAAGAGTCCAGCTGGGCCACACCCAAGATGCCCCAAAATGGGCACAAAATGGACACCTGGTCACAAGGTCCCACACTTTGATAAGTTCTGCTCCATCAGCACATTGGAATCAATTGTCCAACCACAGCTCCAGGTCATGAAGCTCCATCCTCCTGCGTTTTTCTTCTCACTTCACTGTTGGTTTTGTTCTTGGGCCTGAAAGTTGTCCTTGGTATTGAGCTAGAGAAGGAATTGTTTTGTCTCTCTACTCTGTGAAGAGAGCTCAGTAGCATCTAATATGAAACCTGAAACTACCCACTAAAACAGCACAGGATCTATAAAAATATAAAAGCTAAAACTTAAGGCATCACTCCCATCAATGCCACCTGGCATTTAGTTTTAATTTGCAAAAATCTAACCTGTCTTTGCCAGACTATGGGAGAGGCTGCTGGGCTATGGAGCAGAAAACAGAATTGGAGAAGAAATGCTGCCTTGGGCATTAAAAGGCAGCACAGGACCAGATTCCACCGTGTGCCTTTCTTCTGTAAATACAGAGGGTCAAAGCCTCCAGGCATCCCTCAAAACCAGCAGTGGTTTTAGGGGGACTTGGTGCCAGAAGGAGCTGAAGTACTGGCTTGGTGTAAGAGATCCCAGAGGGTTTGTGCAGCTCAGCTCTGGGGTTGGGTTGGGTGCACTTTTCCCCACGGATACCGAGCAGCTCCCTGCCCCTGCTTGACCTCCTGGGTTCCTCTGACCCCACAGGGGCTTGGGCAGACTGAAAGCACAACACTGACAGGGGGAAGGATTGCTCTTCCAGCATTTCTCTTCTTTTCCATCCTGTAAATCAGGAACAGCAAACCAGGGATCGCAGTGCACCTCGAAACTTCTCCAAAAATCAGCCAGCAGGGTTGAGATCGTGGAGTCACAGAGTGGTTGGGGCTGGAAGTGACTCCAAGACCCTCTCTGCTCACACCCCTCTGCTGGGTGGTGGGCAGGGACACCTTCCACTAGCCCAGCTTGCCCCAAGCCCTGTCCAGCCTGGCCTTGGCTGCACTTTTTGGGGAAGGGTAATGTTTTCCCTCAAGGCATTCCTGTAAATCTGCACAAGCCATGCCAATCACTAAATTTGCTGGATCTATTGTTGTATTATATATCTATTGTTGTATTATAGTTCTTGGTAATTTTACCAAATTTTAACTGTTTGGACCAAGATTTTTCCACGGTGCTTGTCCCAGACTTTTTGAGAAAACTTTGGCTGAAGAAGTTCACGTGCTCCAGAGGATGAGTCACAGGAAGAAGAAACCATTAATAAATTTTGTACTGGAGACTGCTGAGAAATAAATAATTGTACGGCAAAATTTTAGAATTGAGAGTGCAGGGATCAGAAAAACTCTGGAAAAAGCACTGGAAAAGCCTGGAAAGCAGTCCTTCATTGAACCTTCAGCTGCTGCTTCTAGGTAGTTCCATTTGGATAGTGGCATATAAATAAACAGCACACAAATGCCACCTTAAAAAGGTTATTAAAGCTGCAGAGTTCAAGGCTCATGAGTAAAGAAAGATTTTCATTTTCAGCAGGATCCAGATTGGATGAGGAGCCTCCAGGGAGAACTCAGAGCCCCTTCCAGGGCCACAGGGGCTCTGAGAGAGATGGAGAAGGACTCTGGACATGGGCATGAAGTGACAGGAGAAGAGGGAATAGCTCCAAACTGCCAGAGGGCAGGGTTAGATGGGCTATTGGGAAGGAATTCTTCCCTGTGAGGGTGGGGAGGCCCTGGCACAGGGTGCCCACAGAAGCCGTGGCTGGAAGGGGAATTCCTGGAAGTGTCCAAGGCCAGGTTGGAGGGGGTTTGGAGCAGCCTGGGATAGGGGAAGGTGTCCCTGCCCATGACAGAGGATGGGAACAAGATGATCTTTAAGGTCCCTTGAGCCCAGCCCAGCCTGTGATTCTCTGAAAGGGGGTGAATGTGAACATTTTCAGCACACGAGAAACCCGTGAGCTGAGGCAGGGTGGATTCTCTCTGCTGGTGAGTCCCTGTCTTGCTCCAGGAGCTGTGCCAGGACAGAGGCAGGGAGAGGCTGATCCCAGCAGAGGTGTTGCCATTTCCATAAACAAAGTTTGCATTTCCTCTCCCAGAGCAGACACAGCTTTTGAACACTGTGTGATCCAGTAAATATTTAATCATACCACAAATTGTGACAGCCAGTCCTGCTGATGCCTTTTAGGATAACGGGAGGTTTTGTGCCTTGGCTTGGTTTTAACACCTTGTGCCTGTCTGGGGCCACTGAGGGACAAACAAACAGTGTGTGGGTGTCAATATGTGTTGTGAAGGCCCCACAGAGGAACTGAGATCACAGAGAAATGCCAGGGCACAAGGGCAGTGCCTTTGCCAGCCTCAGCAAGGGGCTACTCACTGTAGACAGATAAAGAAGGAAACAGCTTAAAAAGTGCAAGGGGAAAGGGAAAGGAGGAACCAGAGTAATGCCATGGAGAAAGGAGTGTCAGAAGGGTTGATAAGGTCAGGAAGGAGTTGGGAAGCCCATTTTAGTTCCTGCTTTCTGGGTGAGTGTGGTGAGTTGTCTCCCCATCTCCATTTCTTTCCCAAGAGATTTGGGCAGGTTGTGGCAGGTTGCAGCTGGACAGGCAGGGAAAAGGGTGTGGATGGTGCAGTTCAGGGAGCAGACAGTGCCATGGTAGCTATTAAAGTTCATTGGGTTAATTCAAAGTTCACCCAAGCAAAATTTTTATCTGAAAACATAAATGGTAATTGTCAGTTTGACATTTGTTTGATTATGCAGCTGTTCAAGTCTTCTCGAGTTGGGCAATTCATGCATCAACATTCCCATCAGGTAGGTGTAATTGTTCTGGAATTAAAAATATACTGCCTTCCAGACAGATGCCATTTTCTGTATTATTTATTTGTGCTAGTAAGTAAATTGAAAATTGTGCTTTTTTAAGGGAAAGGAGCTGATGCACCCTTGTGCCATTAAGTTGTCAGAGCTGAGCAGATGAAGCGTGAAGCATTTCTGCAGAATTGTTCTCACAAGTCTCACTCAGGAAAAAAGTTTAACCTGCAAGAGAAAGGGATGAAATCTGTAATGGAACAGGGCAGGTTTCTTGGTATACACAGACTGATTGAAAGTAATCAATCTTTTCCTTATTTTTTTTACATTTTAACCAGCTCTCCTTTGCTGAAAGAGTGCAGGTTTGGAGTAGATATTGGGAAAAAATTCTTGATTGTGAGGGTGGTGAGGCCCTGGCACAGGGTGCCCAGAGAAGCTGAGGATCCCCCATCCCTGGCAGTGCCACATTTTCACCACTGGTCTGGGGATTGTGGTGGAGAGTTATTAAAGGAAAAGGTGATGGGTGAACCTCCATCAGTGGCAAGATGGAGTTCTGGAATGAAGCTGTAAGTGCTGGATTTGAAAACCAGGCAACATCTGCAGGATGAGTGATAATGTGCCATGGAAAAACAGAATTGCTTCAACTGATGATTTAAAAAGAGGATATGATTAAAACAAGCTGATTAGATGAAACCAAAGTGACAAGACAAAGCAGCAGGGCATCCAAGAGGGGAGGGGGGAGACAGACAACTGATGGCAATAGGGCATGAATTATTGATTGAAATCTCCACCAGAAGTCTTTGCATTATCTTATCTGGGAAGGGAGAGAATGAATGAGAAGCGAACAGAATTATTAAGCAGCTTTATCATTGCATTGGAGTGGATAATTAGGCAATTAGGATTACTAAGAGTTGGCAAAGCAAGAGGCCCCGAGGACTTGTACTCCTGATTTCAGAGCAGGGTGGAGAGGGAAGCAGGGAAATGCCTTTGGTGAGAGATTTGATGGTGCCAGGCTCTGGCACCCAGTCCCCTGCAGCTGCCAGGGCAGAGGGGGGCACAGGAGACCTGGATAATGGAAAAACACTCGCCTGAAGATGGATGGTCCTTGGAACAGCAGCAGGGAGGGAGGTCAGGAGTGAAGGCCTCAACATAAAAAGGGTCTGGACCCAAGTGAGTCTAGAGGAGACCACAAAGATGCTCTGAGGGCTGGAGACAGGCTGGGACAGATGGGAGTGTTCAGCCTGGAGAAGAGAAGGCTCTGGGGAGACCTCAGAGCACCCCCAGATTTTGGGTGTGCAGTGCCACGCACCCTCAGGTGTCACCTGCTGTCCCCCCCTGAGCCTCCCACCTGCATCTGCCAAAAGCTGAACTTCCAGCAGGGTTTTGCTCACAGGGAGTTGTGACTGTCCCTTTGGGCCAGGTCCCTGCAGAAAGGGCCAGGCAGACACCACAGGCTGCTGCTTACCTCTGCAGATGAGCCTCCCTTCTTCAGCTGGCACCAGAGCTCCTGAATAGCTGGCAGCACGTTTTGAAGGGGAAGGCTGGGTACAACTGACTAAAAATAGCACCTTGCATCTGTAACTGTCTGAACTCATCCTGGGCTGCTCTGAGGCCAGTGCCACACAACCACGCTCCTCCTCTGTGCTCCTGACTGGCCTAATCTTAAGCTATATGTTATTTAAAATTAATTTGCAGAGATGCAGACATTATATAAATCACTGAGGATATGTCAGATTATGTGTGTAATTTGCAGAAGTGCTCCACACTCATCTTACTTAGCTCCCCATGAAACCCAGGGATCAAAATTGAGCTGAGGCAGAGTTTGGAGCAGTCACCATCCTGGAAGTGCCATGGAAGATGAGCCAGCACTGCAGACACTTGTTAGTAATTCCCCCCCAGAGACTCTTGTAATTTCTTTAGGACATTCAGCAGTCAGAGAAAGGAGGAATAAAGGGAATGATGAAAAATATATGGACTGGAGTATTTCTTACTAATTATTTGCTTGGCCTCATTGGCAAGTCACCTGGTGTTCTTGGAGGGTGCTGCATTTTCCTGGGAAGGAGCCAGCCACAATGTTCCTCTCCCAAGACCAAGCCAGAATATTAATTATGGATTCTGTTGCATAATTAGAGTCTGAAGCCCAGAATTAATTGATGGTAGCTGCTTAGCATAGATATCAATTCTACCTTGAAATAATGCTCTGTCTCCTACCCACACACGAGGGGTAAATCACTGGAGCTCACTTTTGGTGACACAGGGCTTGTGATTTCCTCCCAGGTGTTAGAGCAGTGTTGTGTGCACTGGTGACATGAGAAGTGTTTGTAATTCATGGTAATCCACTGCTCCTTGACTTGTCCTGGCCCCAGCCTGACAGGTCTGGGACCTTGGCTGTGACAGCTCCACACTCTCTGCTCCTTCCCGGGGCAGTCCCGCCAGGACATCGAAGGGTTTCTGACCTCCTGCCTGAATCTCATTAATTTGGGGCCATTATTTTCCTCTGGCAGAGGCTGTGGCTGCATTAGAGCATCCCCTGGAGAGGCACCTAGTCAGGGACAAATCACCTTGGGTTGTTTTTCCTGTGGCCTGGGTTGGTTCCCAAAGGAAAGGCTTTAATGGCAAACAAATGTGTAACAGCAAATAAAGATTTGTACTGTGGAGTTGGTGGGCCCCAGCAAGCGTGCTGCTGCTGTTCTGTGCAGCAGAGGGGAGCAAAGCCAGAATCTGTGTTCATTAAAAATAGGTAATAGAATATTCTTAGCTCAGGCCCTGCCTCTGCCTTGGCAGAAATACTCCAGAGTTCATTGCTGCTGCTGCAGGAAAGTGGGTCGGCTCTTGATGAGATCACTGCTCCCATGTCATTGCTGTGAGAGATGCAAAAACAGGCTCTGTGCTCTGCTGGGGCTTGGGCCAGCTGAGCACAGCGTGCACACACTGTGGGTGCTCGTGTGCCTGTCCCCAGGCCCTGGGGGAAGAAAATCCCCACAAGCCACTGTCACCTCTCCTCCTGGCAGTGTCACACCTGGAAGCCCAGCCCAGGGCAGCCATGGGTTTCCTTTCTCTCCAGGACACTCCTGGGAGTGACATCCAGGGCATGCAGGCTTGGCCTGGTGGAGGAGGATTGTGGTGGCACCATAAATTGAGTTTTTTATGGCTTAGCCTGTGCAGGCCAGGACTAACAGTGGCAAGAGCTGATAAAACAAGGTCTCTCATCCTCTTCTAGTGCTGTGTGTGTCCCTCTGCTGGGTAATTCCTCTTTTTTCTCAGCTCCCCATAAGTGCACCTGTGCCTCTTTCACACGTGTTCACCTTTAGCTAATTTGGGATCCTTCTCTTTGGGAAGTGTTGTGTTGCTAACGCTTCAAAGGGAGTATTCAAACCACTTTGAACTTGTGTTATATCTGAGATATAAAACAGCCTCCTGTGCCCCCTCCCCACGCACAGAAAGGCTCCTTTCAGAAGGGGGCTCTGAGTGCTGCAGGTGCAGACACTGATATTGCCAATTCAGGCTTTGAAGGGATGTTTTATAACAAAGCAGGCTTGGAAATTCGGTCTAAATCCATAAACTCTGTGTTACATTTGGGATTTAATGCACCCTGGAAGAAATATCCCTCAGATATTTCAGAAGGACATTGCTGCATCCTTGTGCCTGTAGCATTGTCCTCCTGGAGGGATGGGGATCCTTGAAAAAACACAGTTGCTGAGCCCTAAAAACCCCAGCATTTAACTGTTCATTGCTTCTTACCTGTGAGCAGGAATTTGTTAAAATCCTGGCGGATCCCTGTGGGCATTTTGCCCTGGGTGCAGTGACTCCTGCACCCACTGCTGAGCCCTTGCAGCTCTTTGAGATCAGTGAATATTTCATCCCAGAGCACCTGCCATCACAGAATTTGAATTCTCAGCTGTCATATTTCACGGGACTTACTGAACTCTTAGGAGAAGGAAGTCGCAGTGCTGGCAGTATAAATTTGCTTGGTTCAGGGATTTAACACCTCCAATGCTATCCCAGCCCTCCCAGAGCAGGCAGGGGCTGTTCCAGAAAAGCAGGGGAATAAAAGGCAGTGAATAATACATTTTTAGCCATCATTACAGGCTACACCAAATCCAGGGAAGAATATCCACATAGAGAAAGTGGAATGGGATAACTGCACTGTAAGGTTTTCTCCTGGTCACACACCCCAGTGTGTGTATGAGAAGTGATGGTCAAAACCCCACAACCTGAAATACTGGGTTTTATCTTCCTTTTTGAATCCCACTGAAGATGTGAATTGCTCAGGCAAAGGTGAGCTATTTGCCTGCCAGCTCACTCCAAGAGTTTCTTGTGTTGATTTGCTGCATTTGCTTTTCCTCATGAATGGGAAAAGAGGAAATCTAATGTTCAGCCTTATCAGCTTGTCAAATTAATTGCTGTCTGTTTTAATGTTATCATTACAGTTTGTCACTAAATAATAGAAGTAACGTGATTACAGCTGTTATTTTTCCTTATTTTTCAGTGAGAAGCTGGATGGAGAAGCTGAAAGATAAGGTAGGAGGCTCAGTGTTTCAGTTCCTTTCAAAGCAAAGCCACTTTTACCTGCAGGAATAAATAAATTCTTGTCAGTGCAGGTCTTTATCCTACACAGACAGTTGAGAAAGGGCTTACAGTTTTCTCTGGGAGGCAAATGAACCAAATGCTGCAGGTATAGAGTGGTGTGAATCCACAGTAAATCCCTGATGGGTTGTGACTAAGGGCAGGAGGGACAGAAGTGTTTGATTGATTTCTCTGCACCAGAAAATGACCTTGTCAGATAACCCAAGTCACTTTTTAAATTTCCCCTTAACTTATCCTATAATAGTTTTGATTGGAAAGGAGTTTGGCAGTCCATCCAGTCCAACCCCTCTGCACTGAGCAGGAATATCTTCCACCAGATCAGGATCAGGTTGCTTAGGACCCTGTCCAACCTGACCTGGAATTTCCAGGGACCCCAGGGAGAAGAAGTTAGTTGCATTCCTTTTCTCTAAGTGCTAAGCTCAGTTCTGGATCCAAATCAGGAGGGTCTGGTGCTGCTCTCTGGTGAGAGGCTGCACACCATGGCAGTGCCTCTGGATGAGCCTTTCCTACCTCCACGTGCTGCAAATTCCTGGAAGGAGAGTGACCAAACACAGTAAAAATGACAACAGGCCCTGACCATTCCTCCCTGGCATCACAGGGGGCTGCTCCATGGGATCAAGAGTCGTGCCAGCCACAGGCAGGGGTGCCTTTTTAGGCTCTGCTGCTCTGGAGCAAATCTTGACATTTCAAAATGGTTGTGAAGCCTTCCAAGTGTTGTGTTGCTGACAGCAGAGCCATGAAGCTGGAAATGAGGTGACAGCAAGAATATTCTGTGACTCAACAGGCCTTGGAAATTCTTGAACAGGATCAGAGTCAGAAGAAACAAAAACCATCACAAGGAGTGGGAGTGATCTGAAAACACAAATCAGAGCTTGGGCAGACTCACCCAGCCAGCCCAGCCTTCCCATGTGGTCCACACTAAATTTCAGCAGCACTTTCACCATCAAGTCAGAGCAGAGAAACAGGGTCTGGGTGTCTGTTTTCCAGGACTGGGGGTGGGAGGGTTTAAGGTGGGTTCCTGCCCAGCCCTTGTTGAGTTGCCTTTCTGCCTGCACTAGGAGGGAGGCAAGTCTAGAGCAAGCTCTGCTCACAGCAGAGCTCCCTGGCCTGGGATTCATCCAGAGCAGATGCTGAAAGGACAGAGAATGGTTTTCCCAGCGAAGGTAAAGAGCAGCCAGAGGCTGGTTGTGTGTCTGGAGGCCTTGCAGCATGCACAGCTCACCTGCTCATGCCAACACATGGCACAGCACCAGCTTGGGGACGTCAGTGTCTTCTCACTGAAGCTGTAGCTCTCACATCTTTCCTCTTGTCACCTTGCTGGCCACCCCTGTCCCTCCCTGTTGCAGAGGGGCTGCATGTTCCAGTCTCCAGCAGAGCTCTGGAGAGCCTGAACCTTGTGCAGGCAGACCCTGGAGTGTGGCAGTGCCCAGCACGAGCACTGGAGTAACTGAGGATCCACTGGTGTCCACTTCAAAGAGAGACTCACTCCAGAGCCACCTCCCTCCTCTGGGGAACAGCAGATCTTTCACCTGGCTCACACTTTTCCTTAGGAAAGCCAAACAAAAAGCACTCCCCTCCACTCCCAACCAGCTGTAAGAAAATCACTTGCAAATAAACCTGTTCACCCCATTCCTTCCTCTTCCTAGTTGAGCTTATCAGCACCAGTCTTACATGCCCCTCTCATTTGCC
This sequence comes from Polioptila caerulea, assembly GCA_013397295.1. Taxonomy (NCBI): domain Eukaryota; kingdom Metazoa; phylum Chordata; class Aves; order Passeriformes; family Certhiidae; genus Polioptila; species Polioptila caerulea. Next base: position 60,678 of record VYXF01008301.1, read on the forward strand.
CCTGTTTTATAATCCCTCCACCCAAGTGAGGATTCCAGCCCATCTCTGAGAGAGATGTCCTTCCCTGTCCCTCAGGTGTGGGGACAGATTCATGTCTGGTCTCCTGAATCACTGTGCAAATGCTGCCTTTGGTGTGGCAAATAATGGATGTGAAGTTCCTCTCAAGTTCTCATGGTGTTGTCTGAAAGCCCAGCAGGGCCAGGAAGATCATGAGCATGGACTGGGTTTATTAAAAACATTCCTACAGAAGCTACATCTTCCCCATAAAGGAGTAAAAATGTGGCTTTGGCCTGTGGAATGGGGTTTTCTATCAAGAAAGTGCAGAAGCCCTTGGAAGCTGGGCTGCAAGACACAGAAGGGCTGGATTTGCATCACATCACAGGTTTTTGGGGTATAAAACATTGATCTGGGGGAAACCTGTAAAAGGCCATGGGCTGGTCAGGCATGATAAAGGCTCACAGACAGGCTGAGGAGTTCATTGAGGTTTCTGACATGGAAACTCAGCTGGGCAGCAGCTGAAAGCCATTCACAGCCTCCCCTCACTGCTCATGCCAGCAGCAAAGTTCCAGAAATAGAAAACCCCACGCTGCACTAATTAGGTCACCCAATTAAGGCACCTTAATTGCCTCACAGAGACACAGCCTTCTGCTGTGTCCTTGCTAAGCTCCTTTTTTGGGAGCTGGGCTCGGGGAGGAGGCCCCTTCCCAGCACCTGGGCTGAACAGGGCTGGGATTTTTGGGAGGGTGTCCAGGGAATCTGAACCATGCAACTCAAGGTCCCTCAAGCTCTGGGATCCTGACACAGAGCTGTTGCTATTTAAAGCACTGAGTAGGATCTGGAGGGGCTTGGGGCAGCAAACCAGCCCTCCTTGGCATTGTACCATTTTCATTCTCCAGGTAAATGCACAAGGGCAGGGTAATGCACCTGAACAGCTTTTGCTGTTTGGTTTTTTTTCCTTCCCACTCAGTGGATTATGGAAGAAGTAATTCTGGTGTGAGTGCTGTGTTGTATTTTGAGAGCACAGATGAACACAGGTGGTTGTAAGCATTGGGCTGAGTTTCTCTAGGAGCTGTCTGCTGGTCCTCAGAATTGGTGCCTGTGGCCCTTGGCAGTGGAAAATCTGTTTTGGGGGGTGCAGGAGGCAAAGGGTGGAGCTGTAGTGGCCCAGCAGAGGTCTCTGGCTGCAGTGTGAGCAGAGGCAGAGCTACAGAGGGGGGGCCAGGCTGTACCTGCCTCCCTTGCAACATCAGCCCAAATTAGGCGAGGATCCTGGCACTTTAAAACTTAGGTTTGTTTTCATTTAAAGCAGTAAAATATAAAATAACAAGCACTTGGGAATATTTCCCTAAGGATTTAAAGTGTTTAGATGTGTAATTTTGGATTAGTCATGCTGTCTGTGTTTTGGGTTTTTTTTGGTTTAATGGGCAGTGCTAACATACAGATCACAGAGATTGAATTAGGGCTGGTTTACATCTGCTGTGCCCCCCTTAAGGCCAGCTGAAGGGATGTGTGCCCTCCCTCTATGTCATCCTCCTGCTGCCAGGCAGGAGACCCCTTCCCATCCAAAACCAAAGTGTTTGGCTCAAAAATTTTGAGTATGAAGCCAAGGAGGCCTTGGAGTAGCTCGAGATCACCTTCCTTTGGCAGCCAAGGTTTTCCCTCACACCTGCATCCCTATTGAGACACTTCACCCCAGCACTCACCCAAATGATTCCCTCTCCTGAAGGCAGACAGGCACTGCAGGGTCTCAGCTGGGAGGAAAGGCTGGGTTGTGGTGGTGACCAGTTACTCCTGGAGCAGGGCTGGTTAGTCCCTGGAAGCAGGAATCATCCCGTGCAGGCAGGTGATGGGGGCTCAAATCCAATAAATCACCAAAGGGATATATTGCAGTCCTTGGCTGGTGAAAAATGACTGAAAGGATGGTTTTGGGAGCGTTGCTCTGCTCCTCTCTTTTGCACTTAGGCAGGATACATGTCTGGGATGCTGGTTCCTGTGGGAGTTGGGATAGCCGGAGCCCTCTTCATCCTGGGAGCACTCTACAGCATCAAGGTCATGAATCGCCGGAGGAGAAACGGCTCCAAGAGACATAAAAGGAAGGTATGGGAACTGCCAAGGAAAGGTATGGAAACTGTGAACCCTCCTGGCTGTGGAGCAAGCACAGCCTGGGCAGGGTCTGTCTGAGCTGGAGTGTCCAGGGCACCTCGTTTACGGGATGGGGACATCTGAATTCTCATCATTTTGGCCCTGTTTGCATGTGGGCTGTGGGAATTATTAAGAGTAAAGGATTTTTGGGAAACAGTAAAAGGCCTCAATAACAGAAAAATCATTTAGAATTGAGCTAAAGCTGCAAGGCCTGTCAGGAGAAAAAGTTACTTTAGGTATAGAGAGCGAGGACAAGAAAACAATACCTGGAGCTTGTCTAGCTCAAAACCTAGGACTGCAGAAAAATGCATCTATCAAGATATTAGAATGATATAAGCTTAATAATGAAGTACTGTGTATTGTACCCAGAGGCTTACAAATAGGCATGGTGCAGAAATAATCATTGTACTAAACAAGTGTACGTGCACTTTTTGTAGCTGGCTAAAAGAACTGTCTGTAAGCTCTTGCTTTATGCTATTGGCTTAAAAGTTTTTAAAATATAACAAGGAAGTCTTCAGTCGTTGGGGGAGATGTGGAATGGGACTTTGGCCTTAATAAAACAGCTCGAGATGCATCCCTCAGCAGTGCCGTGCCTGGTCGTGTTTGTAAACAGGAAAATCTCAGCGAGCACAGTGCAGCCCCCTGATGTTTGTTCTCCTCCCCCAGCAGAGGGAATTCAACAGCATGCAGGACCGAGTCATGCTCCTGGCCGACAGCTCTGAAGACGAATTTTGAGTGGACCTGCAGTGCCCTCGGGAGAGCCCGGGACTTTTCAGAGGAGGGACAGAGGGGGAGAAGAAGATGAAGCGACTTTCCTGCAGCTCCCTGGGCTGCCCCGGGCAGGGGTGGTGTCCCCAGCCGAGTGACAATGACAATGCTATGCTCTCCGTGTGCCACCCGTGATGTTTGTTTTGATACAGTAGTGGAGATCTCACACTCTGCCCCCCGGCGCCTCATTCAGAGCCACAGCTGGAGCTGATCCATGTGGATGATTACTTTCCTCTTGCCCTGGTGTACTGTTTTGGTCCTGGCTGGCAGTAATCTAATCATAACAATAGCTCTCACCCATCCCAGGAATGGAAATCTTTACTGTGAATGACTTCTGTCCAATTCATTTGCAATGTTACATTACCTGAGCTAGAGTTCCTTAGTGCTAAGATTAGCTGCTCTGCTTAATTACCGAGTTGTAAGCCTGAACTGTACCCCTGGCTGCCCCAGAAGTGCCCATGTACAGGGCTCTTGATACAGTTTGAAGCACATTTCTGCCCTCGGGTGCCCCCACTCTCGCCCCTTTCTTCCTTCAGCTCTGCTCCACACTGCTTGGAGACACACAGGAATGGCCTCAGCACTTGATTCCACCATGAAATTCCTTGTCCATTTTCAAGCAGCACTGTCTGTTACAGCACAATAAATACCAGCGCTCACCTACTGACCAGTGGTCTTGCCTGGATCTCTTGGCTTTTGGTCAGTGTGCAAGGAGGTGAGAGAAGAGGCAGGTCAGAGATTTCCCCAGCTTCTGCCTGCTGTTGGAAGGACACTAGCTCCAGGTTCATCTCTTTCCAAGGCTGCATTCCCATAGGGATGAGAGTGGAGCCTCTGTACCCCTTTACCCCACTGGAAAATGCATTTTCAGCCCCTGAAGGCTGTGTGAACAACAGCACCTTTGGGGGATCTGGATGGGTCTTGTCTCACAGAATGGTTTGGGTTGGGAGGGACTTTCAAGGGTCCTGGTTCCAACCCTGACACCTTCCACTAGACCAGGTTGCTCCAAGGCTCATCCAGTCTGGAAAACCTCCCAGAGTGGGGCAGCCACAGAGACCCTGGGCAAGTGATCTCCAGAGCATGGAATAGAGGGAGGCACTAAAGGTTGGGGAGCAGGTGGCAGTCACTGTGGAGGGATTTGTGGCTAATAGTGGGAAAACAGCGACAGCAGGAGAGATGTCAGCTATGGGAGGGTGAGATGATCCCACTGGGAACCCTTGGCTGTAGGGAGAAAGTGGATTCATAGCACAGGTGGATGCAGGGGGTTGTGGAGGTGCCCTGTCAGTCCTGAGTACTGAGGGAGACAGTGCTTGAGGTGTCATTGAGCAGGGGAGAATGATGCAGCTTTGCCCAGAAATGCTGTCAGAAGAGCCAGGAGAAGGGCTGCACTGTTGGTCTCTGCTTCCCACCGTGGACTTACTTCCACCTGCCACGCCAAACATCCGTTTGGGAATCGCTGTTCCATGGGGAATCATCCCTCCTGCAGGGAACAGTGGCTGTTGCCAGAGGAGAACTGATCAGAAAAGCCAGGGCAGACCCCACATCTGCTGGGATGAAATCCCACTGAGCCTTTGGAGAATGGGCAGGGAGGGGAGGCTGAGGAGGGGCAGGAGCAGGATTTTGCTGCGTGTGGAGGTGGAAAGGCCTCTCAGATGGTGAGCAAATGTCTTTGGGAAGTGTCAGTAGGATTGCAAGGCTCAGAGGACATTCAGAAGCCTCTCCTGAGGTGAGCTTTCTCTTGAGAGGGTCAAGGCCTGCTCTGGACATTGCCATGAGATGTGATGGTCAGCTCTGAACAGCCACTGCTCACCAGAGCCCAGGCACTCTCGGGTGAGCCTGTGACACCCCCTGGGTCACCTGGACAAGGACAGGTGGGACAGCCTGGTTTGCAAATGCTGCTCTAATGCTCAGTCTTCCCATCCAACAGCTGTGTGTGGCACCTCAGCCATCCATCCTGCTGGGTGCACGGGGAGCAGGCTGGGGACACAACATTTTGGGGGGGAGGGGGTCTTCCTACCCTAATCCCTCCAGGAGAGGCTTCCCCAGACAGGGCTCCACACTGCATCTCTCCCTTGTTGTTCCTGAAACTTCAGCCAGGAGGATTTTGCCTTGCTAAAAGCAGCCCCACATCTTTAACAGGCACTGACTGGCAATGCACCATTAAATCCAAAATTAAGGCCTCTTTCTCACATAGTAAGTGGTCACTCCAGGTTTTCCCTGCAGACTGATGTCTCCTTGTTTCCTTCTCATTCCGAAGTCTGTTGGAGCTTGGAGATGCTGGGGAGGTGTTATCAGTCCAGGTGATCATTCCTGGCTGTCTTGAAGTATCAGGAATTGGGAAATATTGTCCTTTGGGCTCTTGGATGGTTTATTCCTGGATGGCAAAGTGGATATCTGATAAAATATCTGATAAAATATCTGATAAAACGTAGAGCTGCTGGATCAGTCAGGAGGAGGAGGAGGAGGGGTGGCTGAGGCAGGCTGCTGGTTGAGGTACCCCAGCCCTGGCAGCTCAGATGTGTTGTCAGTTTGATGGACTGGGAAGGCTGATGGGGAGGTGCTGTGGCCTTTTGTGCTGATAAATCCCCAGTTTGGGAAACACGGCCTTTCTGCAGGGGCAGTCAGTTTCCCTGTCTCCCTTCTCCCTCTCCAGCACAATGAACTTGAGGAATTAAAGGCAACACTGCCAGTCAGAATGATGAAAATGGGTTTTTACTGCATCTGTTGGGAGCCCTGGTGCCCTCAGAACCAGAGTTCCTTCAGAGAGGACTTGGCAGGGGTGTCTTGGGTGACAAAGAAGGGGGGCCCAGTTGCATGCACAGCTCAGTGTGGGTTCTCTGCTCTCTGTTGGAGACAGGTTTAGGAGTTAGGTGGATTTCCCAAAGGCTTTTCTGGTGATCTGTCAGCACTGCCAGGCCAGACTCTGGCTCTGAAAGCCTTCACCCAAGGATGGGACCTGACCACTGCTGGCCAGCTTCCCGAGCTGCCCAGCAGTGCAGAGATGCCAGCTGATGGCCTTTGGGAGGGGAGCTTTCAGTGGAATAGCTGGTTTTGGTCAGCCCTGGGGGCTCCCCATGTCCTCAGCTTGACCTGGAAGCGGGGTGGGCAGTCAGAACCAGCCCTGGCTCGAGGGAAGCTCGTGGGACTCTTTGGAGCTCAGACAGTGTTTCCTGCAGTGCCCTTGGCATCAGGGCAGTGTCTGCAGGTCCTTAAAGCACAACTACCACTCAGCCCCTTCCCTTCTCACTCAAGGCCAGTGGACTTCAGATTGGGCTCTTAAAAATGTTCTCTGCACAGCTCCTGGGGTTTGATTCACCCTGGAAATGTTCAGGTGGCAGCAGGAGCTCCAGTGGCCTAACACTGCTGATTTAATCTTTACCTCTGCCTTGCCAAACAGCAGATTCTTTTGGGAGAGGCAGGGCAAGGAAAGCAGCCAGGCAGGGCCCTCCTCATGCTCTGTGCTGGATTAACACAAGCCCCTGAGTGCTGAGGGTGGTGACATTGGCAATGTCACTGCAGCAATGGACCCCTGGACTCCACACAGCACGAGCCACTCACCTCCCGTTTGCCTTTTCCTGATGGCACCAGCCAGAATTTCACTGCAGGCACTGCACAGCAGCCTTGGCATTTCCAGCCCCGTTTCTGACAGGAGGAACCAGCCTGCCCTGGCAGCTGCAATGCACCTCCACCACACAGCTGCTGGTCCCTGGAGGTGTCTCTGAGGCCACATGTTCACCCTGGTGAGCTCCTCTGGACTGCGCTGCTTCCACAGAGCAGGGCGAGCTGTCCTTGTGCTTCCTCGTGGTTTTCTGCTTTGGACGGGAGCAACTCCTCATCCTGTAACTGTGGAATGTAGCACTTTGTTAACTGAAAGCATAGGGAAATAAAAAGCTGTCCCTCACAGCTGGCTCTGAGTGCCTCGTCTCCCTGATCTGTGGTTTGCTCAGTGTCTCAGGCAAAGCTGTGAAGTGATGCTTGGAAGATTTGGGTGTTGTTTTCCTTTCTCCAGGCTGCATGGTCAGTGCAAGGGCTCGGGCTGGGCTTGCAGGGGTCACAGGAGCCGTGGGGAACCTCAGCCTGGCACTTTTGGGGCAGGATTTACCTGGAAGGAGGTGTTTGCCATAGGCTGTGATGAATAACACCCCAAAATCCCCTGGTTTGCAGTGGCAGAAATGAGCCCCAACAGTGAGACCTCTGTGCACACCAGGACGTTTTTTATTTCTGTTTTGTCCTGCTGCTGATTTTTCTGTGCCCAAATCTTTCAATACCCCAGCAGCAGGGTGTCTGCCTGCCCTTCTCCCATCTCCCTCCACTAACAAGAGCCAGCAAGAACTATTTGTCACTGTGTGTATTTTCTCTAATGGAAAATGGCTTGTGCAAAACAAGAAATTCCCAGGGAAATAGCTGCTTGGGGATTGCATGAACACATTCTTTGCTAATTGGTACTTGCCAAAAACAATCTGTATATTCATGAAGCTGTTTGCTGCACTGCTGGCTTTTTCCAATGAAAAAAACAAGACCTGCTGAAAGAAGATAAACAATGACATTGTTTTTTTCCCCTAGGTCTATTTCCTTAGGAAATTACTCTCTGTGATCTCACTGCCTCACTCTGAGCCTCTGTCCATCAGCTGATCTCCTTCTAACGTCCCTGACTGTGCCAACCAAGCCAGGGGTTTGTGAAAATGGGGGAGAGAAGAGACCATAATAAAAAAAAAAAACAAACCAAAAAACAAGAAAAGTGTTTGTGGAGCTGTTCTGAGGCTGCAGAAGTCCTGCATTTCCAGCATTTCTGTGTGGTTTGATGGAGAGGACAAGCTGGATGTCCTAGAGATCATTGGGGTTCCTGCCCTGTGTGGGTTCCTTGGGGCTGAACAAAGCACAAGGATGAGTCTGGCACAGGGTCAGCCCATTTCAGTCACGAGCAGGACACTGACTGTGCAGACAGCCCAGCTTGGGGTTGTTTCCATCAATTTATTTGGGAAGGACAAACCAAAGGCATTCCCTGCACGTTCTGGTGGTAAAGACACACATCAGGATCTGTGCTCAGGGCCAGGCACAGAAAACCTCCTTGACTTTGAGGCAAATCTCCTCCTCCCTCCTGTGAACCCCCCTGCACATGTGGGGGCACAAGGACTTTTAAGGTTGGGCAGAATTTCAGTGCCCAGGGATGTTCACTGTCAGCTTCCTTAAGGCTCACAGAGGATTCCCTTTTTCTTTCCCCAGTGGTGATGACCCAAGGGAAGGGTTTGGGTCTCAGCCAGCTGCAGGGAGTGAGTAGAGATTCCCAGCAGAAACATTTCCTTTCTTAATAACAAGTGCTGGGCACCCAGTGCTCCACATGGGGTTTGCAACCCAAGCTTTCCACCTCCCAGGCACCATTTTTTTTTTCTGATCTATTTTAAGTCCTTTTGGCTTAGGTCTCACTCTGATTTCCTGGTAAAAATCTCTTTCCAGAGTGATGGAAATGTGCAACTCTCTCCTTCTGTCCAGAAAAAGGTTCTGAGCATTGGCTGGAAGGCCACGTTCAGCAGAGCCTTGATGTCCAGGCAGGAATATTCCTGGGTGGGGGGAGTTGTTCTCTTCTCCCAATAACAACCCATAGGACAAGGGGAAATGACTTCATGTGGCACCAGGGGGTGTTTAGGTTGGATATTAGGAACAATTCCTTCACAAAAAGAGTTGTTAAGCATTGGAAGGGGCTGCCCAGGGCAGTGGTGGATCCCCATCCCTGGAGGGATTTTAAAGCCATGTGGATGTGGCACTTGGGGACATGGATTAGGGGTGGCCTTGGCAGTGCTGGGGAATGGTTGGCCTCGATCTCAGAGGGCTTTTCCAGCTTTTATGGTTCTGTGGTTCTCTGACACTAAAAAGTTGCCAACGACCTGAGCAGCTCCTGGCAGTGCTGGGCTGCAGCTGGGCTGTGGAGGGGCATAAATGGAGATTAATGGCAGCTTTTGGCTGTCCCTTTCCAAAAAGATCCCCAAAAAACTCCTGGGTCTTGCACACTGTGCATGAAGAGGAATTTTAACCTCTGTGTTGGGCCAGCATTCGGGAGCAGAGCCGTACTTTTACTGATTTTCCAAATCTTTAATGCAAAGTGACTGGAAGGGTAAACTACACTCAACAAGGCTCTTCCCCAAGGATTTCATTTCATCTGAGGCAGAGGAAATGGAACTGGGCAACAAAAGAGGCTGATGTTAACAGGTTTGGGTTTTTTTCTTTAATGGAGGGAAAATTTGTAGTGTGTTAAAAAAAATTAAATCCCTGCCAAAAAAGTGACTGTACTCATATAAAAGGAAATTCAGAATTAAGAGTGTCTGATGTAAATTTAAAACATCTTCTCTTACACAAACAAAGTCTCAATAATGAAAACACTTGCCAGGATCAGGCTGTAACCTTACCTGGGATTTGCAGTCAAAATGTTTAGATCACTGGATTTAACTGTACTTTAGACCAAGAAGCTGAAAAATCCTTATTGTAAATAATTTGTCAACGGGATATTTTTTCAATTTTAGCTCTTTTCCCAAGGTTCATTCTTGCTGGTCAATATGCCCTTTAAAAGTTATTGATTTGCCTCTGGAAATCACCTGCCCATGGAGTTGTGCTTTATTCTTTCCATAACTTAATCTGCAATGATGGAAGCAATTTCAGGGTTTCTGATTTAATTTTTTTTCCCCAGATTATTTACACTTTGCCTTTTTAATATTAAAAAATAACAAATAACAGCCTTCCATTCCACTGATGCATTACATTCCTGTCTGGTTAAATCTCACATGGATACAGGCTGAAATTTGACTGAAGTGCCCAGAAATTGGATTTTTGTTACAAGAGCAAGGCTGCAGAGTGGGAGCAGCACTGTTGTGTGAACATCCAGGATGGGTTTGTGGTGACAAACAAGGTAACCTGGGCACAAGGAGCTGAGGGGGCTGCTGGGGGAGGCTGTAGTTTGTGAGATTAAATAACACCCCAGCGATGTCAATCCTGCATCTCAGAGGAGTTTGGAGCTGCCCTCACTTCAGCAGGTAAAAATCTCACAATTGAAGAGTCAAGCAGAAAAAAATTGATATTATATTCCAGACACAGCCATGGCAAGGAGACCTGCATAAAAAAAATACTCTGCTGTTGGGTTGGAAATGGAAAGGAGGGAGGTAGTAAAATGCATCATTGAACCCAGGCTGGAATGAGGGAAAGCTGAGCTGTGCCTCAGTGCTGGGCACGTGGGATTTATTTATGGGCAGGAGGGTGCCAGGTCTGCAGCTCCTCTGGACCATGGATTGCATGAGAAATGGTGGCAGAGGTTTGCTGGGTGTTTTGTTCTTGCTGGAAGTGACAGAAAAAGCTTCCAAAGCCACCATGGCTCACAGAACCTGCCTGTTGGGCAGGAGGGGGATGCACAATTCTTCCTTCTAGAATTGAAAGTGAAGAATGTGGCTTAATAGCAGGAGAAACACCAGGCTAATCAAGGGATTTGGCTGCATGCAAGCTGTACAGCATCTATTAAAAATAAGTATTTAATTGGATATTTGTTTTGTTGTCAGCATACTGAGCTTAAAAATACACAGCTATTACCCTGAGTGTGGAAAGGAGATGAGGCTGTGGAAATACTGAGGCAGAAGATACATGGATTTGGTTGGTTTTGTTTTGGGTTTTTTTTGGGGTTTTTTTTGGTTTTTTTTTGTTTTCTTTTTTTTTTTGTTTTTTTTTGTTTTTGTTTTTGTTTTTTTTTTTTTTTTTTTTTTTTTTTTTTTTTTTTTTTTTTTTTTTTTTTTTTTTTTTTTTTTTTTTTTTTTGGATAGCAGAGTACAGACTTTGAGGAGACAGGATAAAAAAGGATGTTATAATTTCACATTTGCCTTATAACAAAGCAAAGTGCTGGGAGCCACACCAGGGCTTGTGGTGCTGAACAGCATCCACGTTATTAGAATCTGCACAAGACTCTTCTGGAGACCCCAGCCTGACAGAAACCTGCAGCAAAATCTCAGTGTGGATTCCTTGTGAGCTTCACTGCCACGGCAAACCCCGAGCCCTGACACTGGTGCCCATGAGAAAACCACAGTTTGGGAATTTACTGTGGAGGAGGGATCTCAGCTGACACTATGGAAATAAAATGTTAATGTAGTTTTATAGGCTTCGAATATTTGAAGAGCATTGAATCTGAAGGATGGTAAGTGAAGGAAAGGCTCTTGCTTACCTGGCTGTTCTTGAGGTTATAAACCCATGGCCACGGCTTGTAAGACAAACTTGAAGCAATATATGTAATTTTGGGTCTAGTCAGCAGCAAATGAGTGTATAAGACATCAAAAATTGATGCAGTGGAGAAGGAAAGAGGTGCAGTGATCAGCCTGGATTTAGCAAATGAACCTGAGCTCTGGAAATGCTGCAGATTAATTAAAACCTGCATCCAGCAAACGCAGGGGCATTGCCATGGACCTGCCACGTTCCAGGCAGTGATGGGAACATTTGCATGGCCATGTAACTACAGGAGGCACTGCAAGTGTGGAGTGTCTGGGCAGGGACACCTTCCAGGAATTCATTTTAAGTTGATTTAAGAGATGGGGAGGGCATGCCCTGGGTAGATACAAGGACCTGACAGAGATTTGCTCATGGCTGAGCATCCAGGCAGGTCTTGTGCTAACTGGGAGGAGGAAACTTGTTTCAGGAGACAAAAGGATGTCTCTGCTTTCAGGAGAGCAGCAGGGCATGAGAAGCCAAGCCCTGGCTGGGATGTAGAGACTGAAGGTCTCATGCCACGAGATTGCTGAGTGATCCACAACCAAATTAATTTCATCAGCCTTGGTTTTTCCTTTTTGAAGAGGGCAAATGGCTCCCCTGACGTGCTCATGTCCATCTGCCCAACACAGTCAGTGCTGCAGGGTGTTCTTCCTGAAGGGAAGTGCAGTGTTGAAGACAAAAACTTTTCTCTCTGCAGTTTGTTTCTTCCTCTCTGGTATATTGGAGTGTCCAAAGACCAAACTGAGCACAGATTAACTTTTCTGTTCACTAAAGCAAATAGCCAGCTCATCACAGGGTGGGTGAGGTGCAAAGCACAGCATCTTCAGCCCCACACCTTCCTACTGTGCTTCCTCCTCTGGGTGGCCTGGGGGAAACAGCTGAGACCTGGCCAGCAGAGCCTGGGATCATTTCTCCAAGTCCTTCTGCCCACTTGCCTCCACCCTGCAGATCATTCAGCATGAAGAAAGCAATTTTTTGCCTTTGATACTGAGAGCAGGGAGAGGGGTAATTGGAGCCTGGGAGACTCAGGAGCTATTGAGCCATCTCAGCCCTCGCAGGTCTCTGATGTGCTGTAAACACAGAGAAGAGTTACAATTACTACCCATTACTTGCCCTGGATGATGATTTATCTTGGAGCCATATGAAAGCAAAATCTCTCTGATCTGGTTCTTTTTTTCTCCCCACTCCTGCACCTGATCAGAATGTGTCATATTTCAGATTAAAGGGATTTTCTTTGCCAGCGCTGAAGGAAAATCTACGTGTGAGGTTCGATTATTCTGTCCTTTAAAATAATATCCCCAGTAAGAAGGGAATTGTTGCCGTGCTGGTGTCCTGAGAAATTGGATGCTGAAGTGGATACCTGGAGCATCTCATGAAGGACCACAGAGAAAATGGTTTGGTGGGTTTTTTTTAAGCTCCTTTGGAGGGAGGAATGATGCTTCATTTGTTGAGGAGTGGGATGCAGGAAATGAGGCCTGAGTTTCTTTTGTTGCTACAGGAACAACAGGAAAATGAGCTACAGGCAGGACAACAGATTTGGTGACTGCCCTGGGACATATGGCCTTTGGGATGCCAGAGTGTGGGAAATGTCACACGAGGTCAGAGCCCTTCGCCACCCCCTCCCTGGGTGTTCTGATCAACAACTGGCACTTCAGGATGAGATCTGGGGAGCCCTGGTGGATTAAAGGAGCTAAATGGGGAGCTTCTGCCTTATTCTGGGATTGGTTTTATTTTTACTCAGGTGACTCCTCAAGAGCTGGGTCCTGAATTGCTTCTTGGGAACAGGCAGCAGCCTCTACTGCTTGTCACCTCAGCACTGTAATAGCATTATACCTCTGGAAATAGCCAAGATGTTCTAAACTTGACATTTTCCCTTCTTTTCATGGAATATAATAGCACATCACAGCCGTGGGCTGCATGAGAAACCCTCCTGGCAAGCGGCAGTGCCACTGATGGGGAGGATCGTGCCTGTGATGTCTCTTTGTCTGCTGCTCCCCTCCAACTCCCCTGTATTAACAGATGCTTTTCAAGGCAAAGAGAGAGGCTGCACAGAACCTCAACTCCCACTGCTTCAAGGCAAATCAGGCCCTTTTCTTTCAGTGCAAGTCACAGGCTCGCCAGGTCTCACACACAGAGCAGGGAGAGCTGACCTGGCTCTTGCTTCTCCTCCGGGCACCTCCAGCATCCCTCACTGCAGCACAGATTTGGGACCCACGGTGGGGTCCAGGCACAGGGGAGGGGTGGCCTGGGGGGTTCCCATCATGGGACAGCTTTGGGTGGTGACATGGAGAGCTGGCAGGAGCAGCAGAGGACTCACAAGTCTCAGTGCTGGGCTTCATCCACGGTGAGAGAAGCCAAGGGATCCGTGGTTGCGAGGGCACATGAAGCAGGGAGCTGCATTTTGAGGTCACCTCTCACGGTGGAAGGTGTGGGGCTCCCTCACAGACAGGGTGAGTCTCTCTGTCCTGTGATGGTGAAGGGAATCTGTGGAGAATGAAAAGCTGCTGAGTGAACGTGCTGCAATTTCAAAACACCACTGTGGAGCCCAAACGGGATTATCATGGTAAAACAGAGCAGGCAGCAATTTTTTTTTTCCAGGGGATTGATTTCTGTAAGCTGCAATCTTACGGATATATTTTTTTTCTTTAGAATGATTTGAGATGCATCTTCTGTCCTGCTGGGATTTTACCATAAAAAACTTCACCAAGTTTGTGGCATTACTCATGATTACTTTCGGTGAGGCAAAAGGAGAGGTGGCTGCAGCACTACCAACACATTTTCATTAAGCAGCCTTAGGTCTCCACTTGTTTATAATTAGAAGTCAAACTATTATCCAGATTTTTCAGATGGAGAAAGAAAGTCTCATTTTGGTGAAAACCTTGTCAAAGTTTATTTGGCAGAGCTGGAAATAGCCCAATGGGTTTGCAGCAACAGTGCAACAATTCATATGTGTGCAAAGTCCAAGAATATCCAAATGTGAAATTAAATCACTAGTGTGAAGAACTGAAATTCAAGGAGTCATAGCAGTAAAAATCAATCATGGATCAGCTTTTTTCATATAGTAACTGGAACAGGCATAAAATTGCAAACAGGTTCTTAGAAATGTTGTCCAGGGGTGCTTACACGCTGTGATGATTGATGGGTTGAATTCTTAATACTCCCTTTGGGTTTACTATAAGCTGCTCACACTTATTATAGATCTACTATATTTAATTTGGTTACCAAGTTAATTGTATTTTCCCTAAGAGCTCCAGTAGCCTGCTGTGTATTCTGTGTCTTTGCCAATGAACTGCTCCACTTATTGGCTAATAACTGACTGTAAGAATTTTTCTCTATAAATGCAGTCCCCTTAAATGTTTCTGGTAACGTGGTCTGCATAAATATTCTTGTGGCTTCTTTTTCAGTTTGCCTTGCTCTGAGCACAGCAATACTTTGAGCTACTTAAGGGTTTAGTGCCCCTTTGTCATATTTACTATCAGGATCTGAACTGCAAATAGAAAAATGACTGGTTTGTAAAAGCCACTCTAATTGCTCCCAGGTCTCCCTTAGTGCAAGTGAATCTTGAAACAAAGGCTTAGAAAGACTGGTTTTGTCAAACTGTGCAGTGTAGCTTGGAAATATTAGGGAAATAGCCAGGGAAGCAAGGAAAAACAGCCTTTCAGTACCTGGAGGGGCTATGAGAGAGCTGAAGAGGGACTTCTGACAAGGATCTTTGCTGGATCTGGCCTGAAGATCCAGTGAGTTATCCTTCCTTCACATCCCCTGTTCATGTAACCTCACCCTTTGCTGCCCAGGCTGCTGGAGTGGGTAATTAGATCTGAAATGAAAACCTAGAATGGGTATAAATCATCCTCTGCAGACATACAAGGTACTTACAAAGGAGAATAAACTTTTAAGGGAGTCTATAAACTTAGGTTTATGTCCTGGTTTTGGCTGGGATAATTTCTTCTTAGTCCCTGGCTCTGCTTTGGATTCAGTATGAGAATATAAGGTTGAATTTTTTTATTTTTCCATGGTGATGGAAACTGTCCCTTTGGGAGAGCCACTCTGATATTCTCCATCAGGGGAAATCTCAGGGAGACAGGAGATCACACTGAGGGCATGCACCAGCTCTGGCAGCCTGGGAGGCTGAACTTGGAAACAGCTGGGCAGAGTCCTCTGGCCTCTGCCATGCACTGTAAATGCATCTTTTGTTTCACCACTGAGGAAGCCTGAGGCAAGAGGAGTTGAAATGTGGCCTAAAGTCACACTGGCAGCCAGACATTTCCCATGAGTCACAAATCATGGAAATTATTTTGGTGCTTTCTAAGACTTTTGAATTTTTTTTTGTTGTCTGTTTGTTTAATCTTCCTTGAAGTACCAGTTAGGACATGATGCTGAATGACCCTGTTCAGGGTGTCATCAAGGATCCTTCCCTCAGGGTGGTTAAAAATGCAGAGGAAATGGTAAGTAAAGGATCTTTAGATACTAATGAAATGGTAAAATGCAAGATGACATTCCAAGGTAGAATCTACAGAGGAATATATTCTTACAAAATATTTAAAAAGAGAAGCTGTAAGCTGGCTGCTACAATCCAGAAAAGAAATCTTAAAAGCTGTGGCAATACTTCCAGAGGTGCTCAAAAATGAAAACAGCATGGGAGGGTTGTCAGTAAGAGCTGATAACAAATCAGAAGCCATCACTTGGGTTTTCCTGCACATCCACAGTGTGTCTGCATCAGGTTCTGTGCAGTGCTGCTCCCCCAGGTCAGAAAGGACATCTCAGATAAAACAAACCAGAGAAAGGCACAATGAAGGACATCAGAGATGGCCAAAGATATGGAACAACTTCTGTATGAGGAAAAGGGAAGTAAATAAAACCCTTCAGCCTGGGCCAGAGATTACAAGGGAGAGAATATGATGGAATCATGTGAAAGCAGCAGGAGCATGGAGAAGATTTAAGGGAGTTCAACACTGTTTCTCAGAATGAAGAGACAAAGGGGCACTATCAAGTGGTCAAGTGGGAGGTTTTAAAGCAGCAAAATAAATTTCCTTTCACAAAATGCATTTCAATGTGAGGAAGTTCTTGCTGTAAGACTGTGTTTGTAGAAACACCTACAGACATTCAGAAAAATCAGGGAAGAAAAGTCCTTTTAGATGCAGCTTAGCAATCACAGAAAAACATCTTGCCACCTGTCTGAGGCATTTGAATTAGGATGGGATGAAGGACCCTGTGGAACTGGTTATCTTTCTCCACTAATTGCAGCAGGAATGCAAAGGTTCACTTTAGACTTAACAAGGATGTTTGGAACAGCTAAAGGAAGGTGATAATTCTTCTCACCCTTTCTGACAAGCCCTCCTTGGAGTGGACTTGCACAAGGCTTGTAGGAAGATAAATCCTTCCAGGTACAAGCTGATGAGCCCAACTTGTGATCAAGTCAGCAAAAAGCTGGATTCTCTGGCTCAGTGTTGGAAAAGCACAGGAACAGCAGCCGGTGTCCTGGAAAGATAAGAAGCAGATGCAGAGGGGAGCAGAGGAAGGTGGAGGGGTTCAGAGTGGAGATGGCACAGGAGGAGGGACAGCCCAGCCCTTTGCTACACAGCTGGCACCGGCTGCTGCTGACACTGAAAAGAATTACAAGTGCTTGAAGCCACGAGTGTTCCCTCAGCCTCCATAGTAATTCTGCCTGTTACAGATTCCTCTGGGCTTGGTTTGATGTCCTTGTAATCTCTTAAGTAGCATTTTGAGGATACTTTTCTAAGTGGTTGCTGTTATTTCTGTTTGGTTTTGGTGGGTTTTTTTAACACAGAGTGTCTTTGTCTGCACCACATAATTTTGGTCTGGGTTCCCTCCCGTGTCTCACTGAGTGATGCTGTCCCAGAGGTTTTGGTCTCTCAGGTTCTGTTAAGGAGATGGATTTTTGCTCCAAGAAAGCAAAGCCTTTGTTAGTGTTTCATTTCCAGGCAAGGCAGCCAAAGCAGGAGGAGGGGTGATAAGCAAGTTTCTTATTCCCTGTGGTCAGTGATTATCAGTAATTTGTTTTGTGAGGTCCACTCAGGCACCCAGTAGGTTTGATTCGGGGGTGTCTTGAGCTCTCCAAGTGACCCCTGAAGACACTGAGAGCTGTGCCTTGAACACAGAAGTGCTAAACCACAGTTAAATATCTTGAAAATTGGTACTTTTGTCTCTGCACCTACTTCCCTGTGTGTAAAATCAGGGCTTCCCATGCTAGTGGTGTCACTAAAAAGCGATTTTGTTCACAAAACTCCCAGGTTCTCCTGTGATAAGCATCCCAGAAAAGTTCCACAGGGAATAATTCATGTTCAGTTCAGTGCAGAGGCTTGGTGCTGTGTGGGAAACAGGGGCTCAGCTCTCACACAGAGCATGGAAAAATAATGACTTGGTGTCTTGTCCCCACTGTGTCAGCAGCTCCAGGGGTAAGAGACTTGCAGGAAAAGTAGTGTACAGTAATTTCATGGAATGTGGGCCTGGATTTGGGAGGATAAGTAAAAACCAGCTTTGAGGTTGTGGTACTTTGGAAGGCTTGGAGATGTGAGAGGGGATGTGTGTGGAAGGAAGGATGGGGATGGCTCTGTGTCCAAGGCAAGGGGGAGAAGGGGATGAAGAGGAAGAGCCATCCTTCAAACTGGGCATAAATAACTTTGCCATAACATGACTTTAACATGAATAACAGCTTTGGCAAATGGGGCAGCTGCACAGGGCAGGGGGGGCTTGCCAGGGCTGCTTCATAACAGCAGGGTGGGTGCCAGGAGTGATTTCACAGGTGGAAAAAGCCCACCCAGCACAGTCCTGATGGCACAGAACACCCAAAGTCTGAACCTTTTAGTGCTCCAACCTTAACCTTAGTAATCCCTGTTCTTGATGTCATAAATTGAGAGGACCAACAGAAGTTTCAGATATTCATGACATCACCTTGAAATAGAAATATCTGATTTATACTACAATTGGATAGCTCATTTACTAAAAACAAAGAAATATGACTGGAAACCAGTTATTTTTCAGACCAAATGATAGGAAATAGTTATTACTTCTCCTAATTTGAATATACCCTGAGTTTAGTAAATTCATTTCTCTTGGAGATTATACAAGAAAATGTGTCACCTCCATGTTACACTTGAAATAGAAACCCAGCACTGCCCTGGCTGTCACAGGAGAAGGTTTCCTGCCCTAAAGCAAGAACTTGACTTCTGCCAAGTATCATATTAAAAATATATATATAAAAAAAAAAACCCAAAACCTTCTACAGAGCCAGTGCTTTGTGGTACCCTTTCACGTAGATCTCAGTGCCACCCCAAGTACCATTTTAGTCATTGAAAAATGATGCTGCCAGCAGTGTTGGGTATGAATTAAAATTTTTTTCTTCTTGAGTAAAGAAAAATTCTGGAGATTTTTTTGTAAATATAAAGATTCACATATGGCAAGAGGGAGCAGCAGAAAATTAATCACCTCCAGACACTGCAAACATTGTTCATGGTAAGTTGCATTACTCTGGAAAACAGCAAGTGTTACAATTTAAAAGTAATATATTTAGCTAAAAACAGTAACAGCTGGCTCTGTTCTTGATGAAAGGTTTCATAATTTATGTGATGAATAGCAATCAGTTTGGATGTTTTCTGGATATTTCAACATGACAGCTCATTCTGGCTGCAGAATAGGTCGGTCTGTGCTGGTATTTGACAAGCCCTGTTAGAAACACAAGCCAAACTCTGATCACTGTGAAGACCAAAGACCCCATTTGAATGACTTCAGTGTAATGTGTGTGATCACTAAAGGAAGAACCATATTGCCATTTTCCTCCTGGCAACCTCAGTTTTTAAAGAAATATGTGGCATTTGGCAAACACGGGATAAGGGGCTTTGTTAGAAGCATCAGATGGAAAGGTTGCCCAGGGCTTGTTGGCAGTCTGGAAAGCTCTCTAAATAAAATATCAGTAAGAAGGAGAAAATGAGATATTTACACTGGGAACCTACCTCTGAGGGCTGAAGCACAGAAAAGACCTAAGCAGCAGATGAGGAGATCTTGAAGAAGTTTTGAAATGCTTATGGAAGCAGGAACAAATACCATCAGAAAAGTTTGGGTAGCAGCAGGCGTCTCTGGGAACACAGAAATCAATCTCCAAAGAGAAGAGCTCAGGCAGAAATTTCAAAGACAGCCATAAAATACGCTGGGAAAAACCTGGATTTCATCAGGAAACTGTTTGCAAAAGAGATCTGTTGCTCCTCCCAAGCTTTCTCCTTGGGAGAAAGGGATAGATCCACCAAGGAGGGATAGATCTCCAAAGAGCAGGGCCAGGTCAGGAGTTGGAAACAGCCCTGGAACAGCTTTGCCTTTGGTACAAGGCAATGGCTGAAAACTTGTACCAGCAGAGGGAGCGGGACACCAGATTTCTTTTCCAACGCAAATGTCTAATCCAAGGAGTTTCCAGAGAGAAACCAGGTTCTAAACTGCAGGCTTTACCCACGGATTCTTTAGAGAAAGGGTCAGTTGATGTAGGTTTTCTCCCGTGGCTATGACGTAACTGCAGAGGCAAAAGAATAAAGTCTCCAAATATGCTTTGCATATTTGCAAAGGAAATGAGGAAAAAGCTCATGGTTTTTTGGGTTTTTTTGTTTGTTTGTTTTTAGGGTACTGGTCAGACTCTCCCAGTTTTGTTTGTAATGTCCTGTCATGAAACACCTCAGACTGGAGGCAGATGAGATTCAGAAGTGGACACTGGGCAGTGGGGCTGCAATATGTGATGAGACCTGGATAAGGACAGGGGCTGAGTTCCTGGGCTCTTAGAGGGAAGGGAGCTCCTTTGGCAGGGACTTTGGGAGTAATGCAGGGCTGCTGCTGGGGCTGCATATGGAGCATCACAGCAGGGCACAATCCCACATGTCCATTTGTGAGGCAGAAGAGAGTTGAGAGCACTGGGCTGCAGACCTGGCACGAGGTGTGCATTTGAATGGCCGGGTCTGCCACATGGCAAAGGTGCAAAAACGTGACAAACCCGAGCAGAGCACACGCAGGCAATCTGAATTCATGAGGCCCTTCTGCAGAGGGGTCAGGGATGTCAGAGCTGCTTGGCAATGTGACAGAGCCAGCAGGCTGGGGCTGGGCACTGAGGGCTGGCTGCGATCTGCTTGACTTAGCCCAGCACGGCAAACAGATGGAAAGCAAAGGATAAAAATCAACCTCACCTCCACAGACAGTTCACACCATAAAAACCTCATTCCCAAGAGCAAAAGGGCTCAGCTTGCTGCTGTACTGCTCCAAAGGGTGGTGTACCATCCTCCTGAGGCTGACAGGGAAAGCAGAGCACAGCTAAAGGCACCATCCCCAGCCTGGGAGCCTCACTTTCTCCACGTATTTATCTTCCTGACTGACCAGCATGGTTTGAAAGGAGACAGGCACACACACACACACAGACTAATCTGAGTGCTTACCCCAGCCTCTGTTGAGTTATGCTGCTCTATCTCATTCCAGGTACAATTTGGATAATTCAGAACAGGCAATCAGCAAATCCAGCCTTGGGATACAGCACCAGCCTGCTCTTGTGGAAGTGACTCAGGATGAGACATCCCAGCCTTCAGAAGCACCAGGATGATGCTTTTTCCCGAGCCAAGTCACTCAGGTATTTAATGGTGGGCTTCGTTCACACAGAACTTCAGAGCAATTCTGGATGTGCTCTGATTCAGTCTCGGACATCAGAAGGAGCTGAACCTCCATCCTTCTACAGGATGATCTGCAGGACCTATAAAGGGCAGGGGACAGGACTAATTTTATTGCTGGGGCCAAGTCACATCACTTGTTTCAGTCTCCATGTTTTGAGAGTGGGTGTGGAGAGATCACTTTCTCCAACAGCACAAGACACTCCAAAAGGAAGGAGGTAGAAGGGGACACCTTTCATCTTGGCTTTACAGTCCACAGTGAGGAGCAGCCTGAAGGAATTGATCTGATGCAGGCAGAGAGAAGTGTGGGAAGGAAAAGCTGAGGATAATACCTTATGGATCACTGGGAACCTTGGGGAACTATAGAACAGATCTGAAGACACCAAAACCTTTGCAGTGATGTGAGATGATCAGGCCTCAGCCCATCAGCATCTCTCCTGTGTGCTCGGACAGGAAATCTCTGCCACCAGGAGGTGGTAGAGATTTCTGAGTTTTTCATGCTACTTTTCATGAACTCTATCTCCTCAAAACACCATCTGGGAAACTTCGTGGGTGCAGACGCATCAAAAGAGCCAGGAGTTTATAATTTATAAGAAAGCTGCCTTGTTAAAGTGCCCAATAGTGCAGATTTCTTGTGTGTGCTACATTGTGGGTCCTGCTGATGTCAAAAGCCATTGAAAAACCATCACAGACAATCTCAGAAGAGATTTCTGACACCACATCATGAGCTCAGTACTGTCCTGACCACCAGCCATCCAGGCCCTTCCATGTCAGTGCATCTGCCTGGTCACTTCCAGCCTCTAGATCCAGGGGCAGGGATAAATACCCAAAATCTTATCAGGTGCTCAAGAAACTGCTGTGGGTCTCATCCCAGCCGAGTCCTGAGCCACAGCATGGAACTCCAGTTCCAAAGACTGTTCAGGGATCAAGGTTTGAATGGGAAGGGCAGGAAAGCGGTTCCTTGGAAATACCAACACAGATTTATTCCAAAAAGTATCCCATGTCCTGTACAAATGATGGTTTCATTTTCCTGTCCCTACCACTGCAGTCACACTGGAATCTGCAAGTCCAGCAGACTTTGTCAGTCTGAATTCTCACTACTCCCAAGAAAGATCTGCTGGTGCACGTGGCCACAGCTCTACTGAAAAGGGCAGAAGAATTTAGTAGTGGTGGTTTATCATTCTCAGACCCTGCTGAAGAAGTGGGAATTGAAAAAGTAGAGCAATGGATATTGCTGTGTATCTCTAGCTGCTAAAGGGAAGGCAAAAACATGGTCAGTGCTTTGTAAAAACAGGTCTCAGCCCATCTTAAGTGATGCAGAACACAGTGGCCATGTGCTATTTGCATTTATATGGAGTTCTGTAACTGTTAGTCTTATTTTGTCATTGAGACTGAACAGTCTTGGATGATCCTTAGGGAGCAAATACCTGCAGCAATCAGCTGCAATTTCAACAGAGTCTCTTCTCTGCTTCCCTCCCTTTGAAACAGGCATCAATACATTGACAGTGCTACTGCTAAATAAATGTTTCCAGGAAATGTTTTTGAGTGTGGGCTCAGAGGAATAACAACGTCCCCTTGCTATTTGCAAACAAAAATGATGAGTGCCCTTAGAGCTCCTTTCTTGCTGCCTTTAGTTAGAATGACTGCACTGAGCTGGGGGCTTTCATTTTGATACAGCTTGGGGACAATTGTTCATTGCCCCCCTGATTCCTGGTGTCCCAGGTGGATCAGAGCATGGATATATCCATACAAATTACTTTGCAACATGCAGACTGCTCTGGCAGCTTTCTCCTCCACCCTTAATGCCTTCTTTGTGTCATGGTTTTGGAAAGAATTGATTGTTTCTTGTTCTGCCTCCCATCAATGAAATCAACTGGCATTAAAAAAGCTGCCTTGCTCATTGCCAAATCAAATCCTTTTAATATCTGGTGATGCTCTGAAGTATGTTGGAAATGGGTTTCAGCTTTTGGTCCAAGCTGGAATCTCCCCAGTGTTCAAACAGAGGGGGGGAAAGCTCTTAAAACCGAGCTGCCAACTTGAGGCATCTTTACACAAAATAATTCCACATTGTCAAGGAGTCCTTTCGACCTTGAGCCCATCCTTCAGTCCTGGTGTGCATGAGGCAGATTAAACAAGAACTGGCTTTGCTCCAGTGACTTTCATGGTGCCACTTCAGAGGACAATTAGAGGAACTTCAAACACTACAGATTTTCTTTTCCCTATCTATGGGTCCAGCTTCTTCATGTTCATGCTGGTTTGACACCAGTGTGACTTGTCTGAAAGGAGAACTGGATCCATAACACTCAAAATAATTTTCTCCAAATGACAGGAGAGAAGTCCTCTTGGCCATGACTTTTTAAAGGTTCTTGCTAAGGTATAATCCAAGCCAAAATTACACATTCTTGTTTAAAAAAAAACAGTGCATTGGAAGGATGGAAACAGCTAATTTGGAATGATCAACTTGTAATTAATTTTTCACTTAAAACTCTCACTTGGCATTAAACAACCCTCTCTGTGTGAGTCCTTTTTTCCCTTTTTCACACATTCACAGGTAAGCTGCCTGACAGACCAAAGCTGCCTGTTGTTTTTCCTTTGATCTCTCACTCCTCTCAACAACACAGGCCAGAACCTCCCCAAAGAGATGAGATGACAGGATTGGCAGCAACCCCAGCTCATGGTAGAAAATCTCCCCTTTCTCTCACCTCAGGTGGACTGGGGTGGTCCATGGAGGATGGTGGAGTAGAGAAGAAGGACATGGAATTGGGATGGGAAAGAGGAGAGCTGGGTTGTGTTCCTCAAAGCCTGTGGTTGATCTTCGAAGGGATCTCAGGCAACCAGTTCAACTCTAAGCACTTTTTGCCACCACTCTTGCCCTGTATCTTTCCCTAAATCCTAAAGTCCTCAGGCTCTGGGGTGACCCTATTGAGACTTTCAGTACCTAAAGGGCTCCAGGAGAGCTGCAGAGAGACTTTGGATAAGGGCTTGGAGTGACAGGACAGGGGGAATGGCTTCACACTGCCAGAGAGCAGAGCAGACTTAGATTTTAGGGAGAAATTCCTCCCTGAGAGGATGGGGAGGCCCAGGCACAGGGGGCCCACAGCAGCTGTGGCTGCCCCTGGGTCCCTGGCAGTGTCCAAGGCCAGGTTGGACAGGGCTTGGAGCAACCTGGGATAGTGGAAGGTGTTCCTGCCCATGGCAGGGGGTAGAAAAAGATGATTTTTAAGTCTTTTTCAACCCAAACCATTCTCTGATTCTCTGCTGTCCATGACCCTTTGGGCTGTTTGCCCAGCATGGGGAGCTCTGAGCTGCCACCGTTGGGTCTTTAGGGTATCTTGGAACACAAATAAGGAACTGCAAAGGAGGAAATGATGCCTCTTGCCTCACAGAGAACAAACCAGAGGTGATGTGGTCAGAAAATGGGCAGTCAAGGACAGGTCTGCCTCTCCAGGCTGTGCTCACGTGAGGACACTCAGGGTTTCATGACAGCCCCATCCAGTGGGACTCAAAAAGCAGCTGTGAAGTACACCCAGACTCTTGTTCCTTTCTATTTGAGGCTGTCTGGGAAAGCTGTGAGCAGCAAAAAAGACACTGGGACTGTCTGCAGAATCAGCAAGATGATCAGGAGACGTTTACATTGTTCTCTCACTTGAGAAGTTATTTTTGCAAACATATGGCCTGGAGTTAAGTGTGGGTTTTTTTTTTTGAAAACACTGTGGCCAAATTCTGTGGCCAGTAATGGTGCAAGGCTCTTTTTTTCTTTTAGAGAAAGACACCTATTTGTGGCATCTGGGGGAAATTCACCCTGTACTATAAGCTACAGGTTAAACTGATGCTGTTAAAGCTCCTTTCTGGATCAACCCTCAAATTTTAGTCATAGAATAGTAAATACACAAATCTCTGCAAAATCACTTCAGCATATTTATGCAAATAGTGACTTTGATGGCCCTGTTAACTTGAAGAGAGGAAACCAATTCCCATGTGCCCCTCACCATGTGTCTTTTTCTTGGCAATAAATGTAGTTAATACATCTTGCTCAGCAAGGTCTCCTCTGCACACCTTTAACTGTAACTTGCAAAATGCCCAATTGCAGAGAAAGCAATTTGCTTGATCTTTCTGAAAAGAAAAATAGTCATCATAGTAAGAACTCAGAAACAATACAGAGCTGCAATTCATTATCAGCTTTCAACGAGGCAGAAGGTATCACTGGGCATCCATTGCACAGAGTGATGTTGGAAGGGAACCACAGGCAGGAGCAATTTCAAGAATGGCTTTGCTTGTATTATCATCTAGTGATGTTTAAACATGCACAGCATGTCCTTGAAAGCCTAGGGATAAGAGGAGGAGAGGAGATGAAAAATTAAGCCTGAACTAAGGTGTTTGGAAAGCTTCAAGCTTAGAGTTGTTTCTGGGTGCATCAGTTTAACCTTCAAATGAGCCAGCCATTTCTTTCCTTCTCTTCAAAGTAGCACTTTTAAGTCCCAAAATTTGACTTTGAAGCTGAGATCAATGCTGGTAATGTTCTCATAACACCAACTCCCACTGGAGGTGAAATTGGGAAGGGGGGGGAACTTGTGGTTTGTTCAGAGATTCCACACAACACACAAGGCAAGTGATTTTTGCATCAACTGTGCTTCCCTAAGTAGGACAGGGAATTTTAATCCTGCAGAAGAGCTTAGAGCCTCACCAGCTCCTACTGACCCAGCACCTCTCAAAGCCAACTAATACCTGGTCTGGGTCTCAGCTGCTCTGTCCCTCAGTCTGGGAAATCCTGGAGGGCTGAGGGCTGCTTAGGGCACTCCACAGATTAGAAAGAAAAGCAAATGTCTTATGTCAGTCGGTGTAAATTTGCCATGCAGGGGTCTGTGCTTCTGTTGGGCAAACATTAAAAAAAATCTATACATTGAAAAGCATGAAAAGTCACCGATCTTGTTTCACAGCTAGCTTAAAAGGGGATGGGGAAACTGTGAAATGAGCTGTGCCTTGAATTCCTGAGTTATTTTGGTGGTTGGTGGTTGATTTATCACTGATTTGCAACGGCCCTTAGTATCACCCAGCACCAGGGCAAGAGACAAGAAATCAAGATCAAAGAGTATTTAATATTGCAAGTGCATTTTCATATCTACATCCACACACTAGGAATCACACAGACCTTCAAAGCACTGTACAAACACTAACCAGCTAATGACTCCCTGAGCAAAGCCACAGCAACGGCTATTTTTAATACATCTGTTATTTGTTTGTGCTCATAAAAGGCAGTTTTGTGCCATCAGCTTATTTAGCCAAGCACAGAACGGAGAAAAACGAATGTGAGAGGAAGAAGAAGCAAAGGATATGGAATGTCTGGACTGGGTTCCCCATGTATGAGTTAATGAAAATGACTGGATGGGAAAAGGAGTAAGTGAAGGTAAGTATGACACAGCCACCAAAAAAAAAAAAAAAAAAAAATTAAAAAAAAATGGGTTGATTACTGGATAGAAATACATTTTAAAGGATAAAAGGCTTGTTGCTAATGGTCCTTTCAGTCTAGCAGAGAGAAGCGTGGCAAGGACCAGTGGCACGAAAAGTCAAGTAATTCAAAGCCTAATTGTTGCCAGAGACAGAATTAGCTTCTGGAATGAGTAACAAAGCCAAATGGTGAATTTGTCACCTGTTATTTTTTTTTTTTTTTTCCAAACACAGGCAAGGATTTTGTGGACATTGTATGGAGAGATGTTAAAGCAGGTGTACAGCCTGTCTGGGCAGCTGGGGGCAAGTATCCCTTTTCTTCCTGAACTCTCGCACAGTGTGGGATAGCAGAGCGTGTCCAAGTGACACAGAGAGAGACAGGAGCTGCTCTGGAGGTGTCAGATCCCAGGGCTGGAGCTCCTCTGACGAGGGGACAGGATGGGAGAGCGGGGGATGTCCAGCCTGGAGAAGAGAAACCTCTGGAAAGACCTTGGAGTCCCTTCCAGGGGCTGAAGGGACTCCAAGAGAGCTTGGCAGCGACTTTGGAAAAGAGCATGGAGTGACGGGACACGGGGAATGGCTTCAAGCTGCCGGAGGGCTGGACTAGATGGGATTTTGGGAAGGAATTCCTGGCTGTGAGGGTGGGCAGGCCCTGGCACAGGGTGCCCAGAGGAGCTGTGCCTGCCCCATCCCTGGCAGTGTCCAAGGCTAGGTGGGATAGGTCTGGAGCACCCTGGGATAGTGGAAGGTGTCCCTGCCCATGGCAGGGGGTGGAACTGGACGAGCTTTGAGGTCTTTCCCAACCCAAACCATTCTGTGACACGCACAGCATGGAACGGTGAAACCTTGTTCCCTCAGAGCCCGAATTAAGGGACTCTCTCCTTCCTCTGACACCTGTGTGCAGCCCCTGCGGGGGTGGCGGTCAGATGTGAGGGCCTGAACCTGCAGCAGCAGTCCAGGACACCGTCCTGTGCCAGCCCGAACCGCAGCTCCCAGAGCGCGGGGCAGCGCTGCCCGCGCCGGGGGAACCCACGGAGGGCTCGGGGCTGACAGCGCCGCTCCTCCACACACACAGCGACTGGACCGAGGGGGAAGAGACCCCTGAGCGGCCGGGGGCCGGACCCGACCCTCCGACCCGCATCCTGGCGCACCTGAGGCCCGGCGGAGCCGCTGGCTGCCGTCGCTGCCGGCCCCGGAGGGCGGGGGCCGCGCTGCGGAGCCCGTCCTGCACCAGGCGGCGGAGGCAGAGCGAGCGCCCCGCCGGCTCCGCGAGCTGCGGCGGCCGCGCTCCTCCTCCCCCCC
>VYXF01008301.1:88295-123385 GCA_013397295.1 Polioptila caerulea
GTACGGCCCCCCCCCGCCTCTCCCGGCCCTTCAGGGGGGTGTGTGTGTCGGCAGAGCCCTGAGGGTGCCCGTGCCCCGCCGGGTGCTGCCCGTCCCTCGGGGGAGTGTGGGGGCTCAGGGCGCGGGGTGCCCGCTGTCCCCTCAGGGGACGCGGCGGCTCTGCGGCTGGAGACGGGGGCGGCGGCGCTTGGCCGCGGAACTTCGCGGCTCCGAGCCTCTCAGGGCTGGCATTTTGGGGTTTATTTTTTCATTGCCACCTCTCCCACCGCCGTCCCCGCCGGGGTAAGGGGGTTCGCTCGCCGCCTGCCCCGCGCCCGCCGCACCGGGAAAGTTTCGGTCCCGGTGGGTCCCCCCGGGCGGGCGCTTCAGCTCCTGAATTATTCATCTTCCTCTCGAAACTCTTGAGATTTTTCCAGAAAAGTGCGGAGTTACCGACGATGGGGTGTTCCTTCGTGCCGCTTTAATACCTGTGGTTTAGGGGGTTGGTGTTGGTTCGGGGTTTTTCCTTTTTTTTTGGTATGCGTTCTATTTATTTCCCTTCAACGAAGAAGCAAAAAATAAAGCAGGTGGTCTTTTCAGAAATTACCTTTTTTTTTGTTTGTTTTTGCTTTTGAAGTTTGTAATTAGGAGCAGCGAGTTTCTAGCAGCTGGGAGAGCCTCAGTAGGTTTCTTTGGAATTCTGGCGGTCCCAGCACTCTATTTGATGGGGAAAGTTTGGCTAATGAAAGAAATTCTTCATTTTTACCACCAAGGAAATGTGTGCAGTCAGGTTTTACTGTATTAGTAGTTGGCAAAACTGTGACATGCCAGAACTTAATGAACAGAAGAGGAATTGAGGCGAAGTGAGGGGCAAAATAAAGGAAAGGCAAGGAGCCCACTTGGGTGAGGTGAGCACTAAGGAGCAGACTTTCTTCTGCATATTCCCCTTGGAATATTCTGCTTTCCAGAACAGCCAGTGCAGCACTCTCCAGCTCCAATGCAATAATAAACCAAAACACAATTAATAAACTGCTAATATCAGAAAAAACACATCTGTGGGCTTTTTATGATGGAGGAAAGCTATGCATTGAGGCTACTTAATAAATAAGAATTCCTCTGTGTAATAGCTGAAAAATCCAAGTCAAGCACAGTGGTTTTATCCAGCTGTCATTTGTTGCATGCTAACAGCATGACAGGTGTAATGGGCGTTTATTTGGCGAGGTCAGTTGGTTTTTCTGCAGGCAGAGGAGTTGGGAAGAAGCTCTGAACAATCTGGAGGAAGGGCCATAAGTCAGTCTAGGGACTAGTTAAGTCTGAGCCAGGTGGGACCTGTGTCCCAAATTCTGTTGTGACTCCAGAGTATCTCTACAGTGATTTACCAGAGAAGGGTGAGGATCCCGGCTTAGTAGTTTGTTGCAAGTTTGCTTCGTTGGTGGAATGGGATTTTTCACTCTGCAGCAACACTCCCACTCTGTATCAAGTTACAGATGTGGATCCAGTGTTGTCAATCCGAGTGCTCCATGTGGTGCAGTGGGAATGCCAGGAGAGCACTGCCCAGACAGAGAAAAGCTCTCTTACACCAGGTTCTGCAGATGCCACAAACTGCATCTGCTTAAAAATTAGAAAAAGCATGCCAAGAGAGGCCAAGGCTTTCAGAAGTGCTGACTCTTGGGATTTTACTGCAAATCTCCTGGCCTTTTGTGCCTTTCTGGCTGGGTGTTGAGGCAAAACAAAATGATCAGTAGCTCAGGCTTTGCTGTTTGAAGAAAAGAAGAAAAATTTGTGGTCGTCCTGTTCAAAGAGGAAAGCTGCAAGTGTGTGAATCAGAGGTATTCCAATACTTAAATGCCTTTGGGTAAACAAAAGACATGAACCCCTTCTAAGCTGTGAATGCTTTTTAAAGCAGTCTCCTAAGTTTTGGAACCATCATCATAATTTTTGGAGTGCTTGCAGTTGGCAGTTGGCTCCTTTATCCTCATGGCTGTGTGGTTTGGGTTTATAAAGTAGTTGAATGCTTCTACAAAGATGTTCTGGCCTCACCAAAGGTAAAACCAGGCATCCTTCAGGCATCATGAACAAACATCCCCTTGGCCCTCAGCAAGAGTCACCCTTGGAGATCCTGGCTTGGAGTTCTTGCTCTGTTCCTGTGTCTTGGCCAAAGTATTGCCTTGGAGTGGTGCTGCTTCAAAGTTCTGCTGACTGACAGTTCTTGTTGTGGCTAATTGTTCTCACAGATGCAGCACTGCAAGCATGCAAGGTGGAGCATTAATTAATTAATTCCCTAATTATGAATGGATTTGATATCTCAGTTTATTTTGGCGAGGGCACGATTTTTGTCGCCGCTGTCCCAACTCGGTTTTGGTTCAGGTGGACAATGCTGGTGGTGTGCAGTGAGCTCAGAATTCCAGGCAGGTTGTGTCCCTACCCTCCCCAGTGCCACAGGAGCCCTTTTCCTGTCACATGCCCAAGCCTGTGGCACCTGCAGTCATCTGCTCGTGCTGTCACCTTGCTTCTGCCTGGCCCTGGAACGTGCCTGAGGATGAGCTCTTGCCCCAGGATGACTTTGTGCTCTCTGCCTCAGAGCAGGGAGCTGGCCAGGCACCAGATGGGGACATGATTTGGGTGGTGACAGCCTGCTGATGGTCACCACCCTCCCTGAGGCTCCTCTCTGGACCCAGCTAGGGACAGAGAGATTCATAGAGGGGAGTTGAAGGCAGCACTGGGTGGCTGCTGTTCCGCTCACTCTTGGGGGGTACCTGGAAGGTGACAAGGAAAGCCCAAGGCTTTGGGAAATGTGCTGGTGATTTGCACCCCTCCTTCAGTGGATTGGCCTGTATTCCTTGGCCTAACAGGAGATCATGCCATGGTTTCTGTGTGGGAAGGCTGAGGACTGCTCACAAATAGCCATGAAATGTAATGTTAAAGCTGTGTTGTCATCACAGTATTTTCTAGTGACATGTGCCTCATTTTCTGTATCTGTGTGCATTAACCTACTTGGGGTGTGCCATGTGATGATTCTTTTATTAATTTTAAGTCAGGCACTTTTATCATTTTATTTATTCTTTAAAAAGTTGCTAGAGAAGGAAACTACCTGTTTTATTTCTCTGTAAATCATCAGAATGAGCAGAAAAAAGTATTTCGGTCTGGTGTTTACGTCCATGCCTATTGCAAAAATCCTATATCCTGCCTAATAAGAAAAAGATACGATTTTTAACTCCCCCCTCCACTTGGTGCTGAGATGGAAAGGGCTCTTCCTGATCCCAGTTAACTTGTACTTGGGATGCATGGCTTGACCCCTCACTTTCTGTGTTTTAAATGTGCAGACTTTGTATGAGGTATCTGGCTTTTGTGAGAAGGGAGGGGGGCTGTGTCTCTCTTCCAGCCATTTTCTTTGGAATTCATAATTTCCAGGGCATGGTGCTGTTGTAGATCAGATGCTCCATCCTCTGTCCTGGGGCTGCAGATGGTGTTCCCATGTAAGCTCCCCTTGTCTGCACGTTTCCATGTGTGCAATTTCATTTGGTCTGATGCACCTTTTCCATCTACACAAACAGTGGGGACTCTGTTCCCTCTCCTGACCTTTGCTGTAACTTATTCTTCTCTGACTTTTCTGCTGGCAATACAATCATGTTTAGTGTCTCCAGGGTCAAGGAGTATGTATGAGGTTTGTTTTTTCATGGGTTTTGATTTTTGTTTTTTTTGTTTTTCTTTCCTTTTTTCCCTCCACTCTTTCCAACTGCCACCCCATCTGCCTTTCATGTCAGTACTGAAACCTTTTTTACTTTCACGCTTCGAAGCTCCTCTCCTTCAAGTCTGTCCTAACACCTCTTCTGTGCCTTCCGCTGAATTAAAACTGCTCCAGTCAAAGTTTCTCATCTCTGGTCTTCATCAGCTTCACCAATCAAGTTTCTGCCTGTGTTGTCTCCCTGATGGAGCCCTTCCCACTATCCACAAAGCCTTGGGTCTTGCAGGATGCTCTCAGCATCTCAGATCTGCATTTCTGCAATGCTGCTTTCTCAGGCCTGGACGAGCACAGCACAACTTTACTGACATTGTTGTGGATTCCTCACGTGGGCCATCACCTTCTCCTTTTCATCGTGCTTGGAGAGCTTCTCTTCACGTGCACTTGTGGTTGGAGGGTATGGTTTCTACTCCTGCAGGTTCGGATCACCCATCTCCTCCAGGCACTTGCTAGACTTCTAAACGAGTTCTTTTGGACATTACCCCACGCTGATTTGATCTCCCCTTTTCCTCTCCTCCAGGCCTGACCTGAAACCATGGAGTTGTGTAAGCTCTGGAAGCAGAAGGTGCTGCCACGTGTCTGTGCAGCAGCAGGGCTGTGACTTGGGGCTCACAGTGGGACAGGGGGTGACCATGCCTCTGCTGGCTGGGGAGCCCTTAGAGCAGCATTTGTGTGACCTTAGCAGTGCTTGGGGAAACGCTGAGCCTGTCCTTGCCATGAGCACAGTGGCTGTCAGGAGCAAGCTGTGTGCTTTCCTGCCCCCCTGCAGAACAGCTCTAGCAAAGGTCTGTGGTTTAATTTGGCAAGTTTGGCCTCAAGTCAGCAATCTGAACTTAAGCACCTGCTTAAGTCTGAAGTTGCTCTAAGCCACCGGGCTTTGAGGATTCGTTCAAAGTTAAGTCTGTGCTTAATTGCTTTGCCTTAATAAGAGTGGGATTAAGGCATGCTGAGCCAGCATCAGTGGCTTGACAATTCGGCTCTTGCTCCCTGTGTGGAGGAAAAGGCTGTGGAGGGAAGAGCTACCCCTGAAACACTGGAGAGAATTTTCCCCTGGTTATCACAGCAGCTGTGCCAGCAGCTCTGCTGCAGTACAAATCACATGGCAAACCCAGATCATCTCTGTGCTTACTGAACACCCTGCCCTCCTGGTGGCTCGTCACTTCCAGCGAGAGGAGCAAAGCCTCCCTCGGTTTCCTGGAGGCCCCCAGCTGCTCCTCCAGCAGCTCCAGAGCCCTCGGTTCCTCCGTGCAGAGCAGGCACAGTGGGAGGCTGGGAAAGGGGCACTCGAGGAAAGGTGCTTTGGAATTTGTGGTGCATGAGCTTGGCTTTGTTGGGCTGCGTTTGAGGGGTCTGGGAGGGAGGGATTGGTGTCTGAAAGGATGTGTGAATTAAAGCCTCGGGGTTGTGTTGGCTTGTACCACTTGTGGCAGCTGTCCCTGTGCCACCTGGTAGCATTTGGGATGCAGGGACTCCAGATGCAAGGCCAGCCTGGAATGAGCTTTATTTCCAAGCCTTCCCTTTCCCCACTGGGCAGGGGTTTTCCATAGGAGGGCTATGCCCTGGGAGGGTGTGCTGCAGTGAGATTGCAAATTGCCAATTTAACAATTTCCCCCCCACCCCAGCTCTGGGACACGAGTGGATGTCATGGCACAGGATGCAGTCCTGTTGCAGTTGCTTTTTCTCACAGACTTATCTCTCTGTTTGGATGAAAAAAGTGTAGCTGTATATCAGCACAGGTAGCAGTAACTTAGGAAGTAATTTCTTTCAGCAAAACAGATTTTATAAATACTCCTTTGCTGCCTAATATTGGCAAGACCAGGTTTGTTTTCTTTAGTGGAATAGGGCCAGGCTTTGTGTGGATTTCTGTTTGTGCTGGAAGGGGACGGCCTGGCAGCCTTGCCCTGGCAGCTGGAACATGGGACCTTCCCCTCACCTGGGGACATCAGTTGTTGTGGAAGTTGAGGAGTTTCATCTGTTGGGAGGAGAGGAAACTGCATCAATCCCTGGCCTTCCCTCAGGGGCTGATTCATGCCCTTGGGGTCAAACCCCTGGGGAGCTCAGCTGTGGTACTGGGCATGGCTACAGTTCTGGACATCTGTGGGCAGGAGGGGGGAACCCAAATTGGGAAGCCCACTGTGATGAGCAGGGCAGTGAAGAGCATTTCCTGAGGGAGCTGGGCCTGCCTGGGCCAGGATGGGAACAGGGCTGCTGCTCCAAACACATCTTGGGAGGATGAACAAGGAAATGTAGGAAAGAAGAGTTATTTAAACTGAAATTGCACGTTGGCACACAGGCAAATGGGTAGGAACAGGCCATGAATAA
The DNA here is from genome assembly GCA_013397295.1 of Polioptila caerulea. Classification (NCBI taxonomy): domain Eukaryota; kingdom Metazoa; phylum Chordata; class Aves; order Passeriformes; family Certhiidae; genus Polioptila; species Polioptila caerulea. Next base: position 94,339 of record VYXF01008301.1, read on the forward strand.
ATTAAGGCTGGAAATTAGCAGAAGGCTGAGAGTGATGGCCAAAAATCTTGCGTGGTCTTATGTATTTAAATAAGAATTATTTCCCAAGCTTTAAAGATGCCTCAATAGAGATGTCTGCCAAGATTTTGAGAAAAATTACCCCTATTTGGCAGGGAAAATTGAGACAGTAAGATGGGGGGAGTGATGCTAATTTGCTAGAGGTTGTTCAGAACAAGCCATAAGTTTGATGGAGCGATCTCTGCCTCCACTGGTGACTGCACAGCAAGTCTGGTGCTGTAGCTGGTCTGGTGCTAAAGGTGGAGGAGGTGCTCTCTATAACCTGGTAGCTTTCTGCTTGTGCTCTCTGCCTGCTTTTGAGTTCCTGTGCCCTTCTGTGCTCATTCTCAGGTCACCAGTGGTGATCCCAGGGCTCAGTGTTGGGCCCACTCCTGTTTGATAACTTTACTGGTGATGTGGTTCAGGGGTTGAGTGTCCCTTCAGTAAGTTCATGGATGACTCCAGGTTGTCAAGTCAGAGGGCAGGAGGGCTCTGCAGAGGGATCTGGGCAGGCTGGATCCATGGGCTGAGGACGATTGTGTGAGTTGCAGGAAGAGCAGTTGGGCACAATAACCCCATTCAGAGCCACGGGCTGGGGCAGAGGGTTTGGAAAGCTGGAAAAGGAGCTGGGGGTGCTGCTTAACAGTGGCTGGACATGAAGCCAGGTGTGCCCAGTGGACAAGAGGCCAACAGCACCTGGCCTGGGTCAGCAATAGTGTGTCCAGCCAGAGCAGGGCAGTGACCATTCCCTGTGCTGGGCATTGGTGAGGCCACACCTCGAGTGTCCAGTTCTGGCCTCTCATGACAAGAAGGACATTGAGGGGCTGGAGCAGAGAAGGGAACAGAGCTGGGGAAGTCACACTGAAAGGGTAAGAGTGGCTGAGAAAGCCTGAGGGACCTGGCCTGGAGAAAACGAGGCTCAAGGGGAAACTCCTCGTTCTCACAACTCCCTGCCAGGAGGATGCAGCTGAGGGGAGTCAGACTCTGCTCCCAGGGAACAAGGGACAGGATGAGAGGAAATGGCCTGGAGCTGCACCAGGGGAGGTTCAGGGTGGACATCAGGAGGAATTTCTTCATGGAAAGGGTTCTTAAGCAATGGGATGGGCTGGCTGTGGAGGTGGTGAAGTCGTGTGCTCAAGAAACAGCTGGATGTGGCACTCAGTGCTCTGGTCTGGTTTGACAAGATGGTGATGGGTCACAGGCTGGACCTGATCTCAGATATCTTTCCCAACCTCAATGATTCTGTAATTCTGTGATTGTCACAGAAAGTCTTTGTGGCTGCCTGGCCCTCTGGGTGTTGGCTGGGATGGTGGCACAGCTCCCAGCCCCCTCCTGCCTCACCTCCCATGCACCTGGTTCACCTGAGCTGGCTTTAACCTTGCTCAACGTGCCATCATCATGGCTGCATGGAGCTGCACTTCCTCCTTTTCTTGTTCTGCCTAAAAGTGTGGCTGCTGCACACAGCCCATGGGGAATTGACCTGGACGTGCCATGAGCTCCTCTGTGCTCTCCTGGGGTGCAGGGAGGGGATACCCCTCATTTTGACTGTCCTTCCCCATCTACTCAGGCAGGCAGCTGCATATTTGGTCCTGGTTGAATGTGGTAAAATGATATTGCAAAGTGACAGATGGTTCTGGCAGACTTTTATCCCTCCAGTGCTTGCATTCCTGTTTTTTAATAGTGGTTTTAAAGGTTTGCAATTATTTCTTCTGCACATTTGGAAATTGATGGGCTTTTGCTCAACTGCCTGCATGGGAATTCACCCATGAAAGTGAACTTACTGTTTGTGGTAGGATTGGTGGCAGGAATTTTTTCACCTAAACCTGCTGCTGAATGATCACAGCCATGAATAATGAAAATGCCTGCAAAAAAAAAAGTCAGTGTCTCTTTGTGACAAATGTGAGAATAGGGTGGGGGGAACAAAAAGCAAAGTGCTTAACTGAGTGGTTAAATTATTTACCAAGTGGACCAGCTCTACTTAGTGAGACTGAAAATTGTTTTTTCTTGTGGTGAGGTGAAGTGAGACTCCCTGGTGGCCGGAGGTTTGGGCTGGCCCTGTGCAGAGTGGCAGATTTCACTGCAGGGTGGCAGGAGCTGTAAGGTTATGCTGAGCTAATGCCCAGGGTATGGCTTTCACAGAGCTGTAAGTGAGAGCAGCCCAGGCACTTCCAGTGCCAGCAGTGAATTTATTCCAAGGCTTGCAGGGTGTGCTCAGGTGACAGGCTTTTGGTGTGTCTGCCACACAAAGACCTTCCTGGCAGTCCTTTAAAAACACACTGATTCTTCCTAGACCTCCCTTGCAAATACTTTTGGTAAAATGGACTGAAGGCCCTTTCTGGCATTCAGCTGGGCTGAATCAGGAGTGAGGAAGGTTCCTCTGCTGTCCTTCTTGTGGAGAAGGGAAGAAGGAGATGGTTTGCTCCTGTTCTGGGGCCAAGGAGGAGGTTTTGGGACCAGGGTGCAATATGATGTTTCCTGCTCTTTCTGGCAATCTGAAATCTGTTCCTTGTCTCAAAGCTGTCCAGTCTGTTCTGTCTGCTACAAGAAGTGTTCCCATGCCTGGTTTGATTCTTGTTTAAATTTCCCAACAACATTTTGGGGGGAGAGGAAGGGAGAGGCAAGCACCAGCAGCTCATGAGTCAGTAAAACTCCACTAAAACAGGTCTCCCAGATCCACTTTTAGACCAGTCTTAGTCCTGGCAGTGAACTCTCCATCCAGAGTGAGACATTGTAGGCTGAGGACAACCTGCTGACTCTTCCAGTTTTATTCCTTCTCGCTGCTTATGGCACTGAACTGCTTGAGCAATTTCCTGCTCAAGCAATATCCAGTACAGCTCCCCCCTTTTCCTGTGTGTGAATCTTCTGGGGCACTTCCAGGGCTAACACACCTCTATCATTAATGGGGTAGTTGGAGACTTCGTGAAAAAAATACGGATTTTTCCTCGAATTCCTGGGAAGACAACTCTGCAGGCCCTTACAACTAATGGGCACCATGCACCTGGATGTTCTGAGGACAGCACTGGAATCAGCTGTGCCTGTGTAAGATAAGCATGAAACAGGGCTGGAACACATGTTCTCTGTCAGGGAGAGAAAATTAGTGCTCATGGTGTGATTTATATTCTGCATCTCGAAGTGAGAGGGCAGAGTTGTTACAAAGCAGTCGACAAGTGCAGTCACTGCAACCCTTTTCTTCTGCATATCTGAATCCTGGAACTTTAAAATCCTTTCTTAGACCAAGCTTGGCATGTGGAGTGTGCAGCCCTGGAATTGTGTGGGTGCAGATTGGGGTTTTTCTCTGCAGTGCCAGAAATAACCTGTTGTGTGATACGTTACAGGGGCTAGGATTTGTAGCAGCTTGTGTGCAAGTGGGATGCTCCAAAGTGCTTCACCAGAGGAAATTCTTCAGTGCTGACAGCAGGAAGGTGAACTTCCCATGGTGTTTCTGCACCATGGTTTGGACTTCTACCCGAGGAGGGTTGGTTCTGTGTGTGAGAAAGCTTTTGCTCAATGCTCAGTACTCAGTGGGGCTGCTAACACAAAGACCAGGTGGAAAATGAATGAACTTAGCATTTATCAGGGACATATTTGATGAAGTTTCCCAACTTCCTATCAATTTTTTTCTTCTTTCCAGGGTGTGATGGAATGGGGGGGGAAAAAAGTGAGGAATTAGATGAAAAGAAAATGAAATATTTCAAAAACATTCCTGCTGAGGGAAAAGAAGGGAGGCCTGAAATGTAACTAAAGAAGTGCCACATTTCACATGCATTTGAAAACAAGCCTTGGAGGAGGGAACAAAGGGCATTTTTCAGCTGAAAGACTGAGCTGAGCTTTGTTGGTGTGCCAAGCCATATGTGTCCTGTCCAGGTGCTTCATCCATACAAGCCCTGCCTTCTGTCCCTCGTCTTGGGGGGCCCTGTGGCAGCAGGCACGGGTTTGGCAGTGCTTGTGCTCCACAGAGCTGGGAGCCCTGGGCTGATCTCAGTGTGCAGGGGAGAGCTCAGCTGTCCTCTGACCTCCTCTGGAGCTGTGTGTCCAGGAATGCTCATTCCTGTGTCCATCTGCTCTGGGATGCAGCCCTGAGTGGTTGTTCACAGAGTCAGGAGTTGTCCTTCACCCATAAGTGCTCTGCAGCAGGGGAAGTGCTGAGGAGGCTGCTTAACTGGGTTTTCCAAGGCATCCTGTTTGTTTCAGTGCTGGAAAGGAGGTTAATTGGATCAAATTAGGGCAACTCTATTTCCAGCTGGGGTCTGTGCAGTGTCTGTGCTTCTGCTTTGAAGTGGATTCAGAGTGAGTGTTTTGAGCATCCTGGTGGAGACAGGCAACCCCAGCTGTGGGTTTAGAGAAGGCAGCCAGAAGAAAAGGTGTCTGCATTTGGGCAGGATCGAGAGAACTTCCTTAAACTTTGATATTCACACAGTGCACAGCTACAGCAGTGACTCCTCTGAGAGCCAAAGACTCTGGGGCAGACCTGGGAATACCTCTGTGAGTGAGTGTGGAGCTGCAGTGCTCTCAGATTTTGTGTGCCTCACTTTCAGAGTCACTGCCTCGAAAATGTGCACCTTCATTATTATTGGTCTAAAATATTTATGCAGTTCAGTGAAGTTTTTAGCACTTTGTGGAGATAAGAGAGTTGTTACAGTTTATTGCTTTAAAAAGGCAAAGGAAAGTGGGTGGTGCAGCTCCCAGACTTGCCCCGTGTAGGGGAATGCAAGGTAGAAGAAACCTGTCACTGTTGTTTTGCACATCATTAACAGATGCTGGCTTTGGTCTCTTACTTAGCTGGAATCTCAAATTTGCTGTAGGAACAGTAACTCACTCGGCTGGGTTCAGATTTCCTTGAGTTCCCAGGCTGCTCCCAGACATGGGATGTTCACAGCTGAGGGTGTTTTTGGTTTAGTTGCAGACAAAACTCAAGCCCTTTTAAAGGTGATTTGCTGACAAACACGGCTTTGGAGAACAACGTCAAGGTTCTGGTAATTTTCAATGCCTTTTTTCTTCCTCTCCATGGTGAAGCAGTGTGATACCTGGAAAATGATCACCTTAGGGCAGGAGAATCCTCTGGTGCTTTAATGACTCTTGCTCTTCATGTCCTCCCTGTGGATGATGGATGGTGTGGGGCTGCCTAAAGCAAATACTCTCATTCTGTTCAGGATCCCCAAGTTTTTCTGTTTCCCTGCTTGGTACTGTGGACAGAAACTGTAGATTAGAGCTGCCTGAGTTGCCAAATATCCTCCTTGCACACAAAAGACAAGATTCATAGGACTTCATCTGAGGGTTACAGCCACCTCCTGTCACGTTCAGGTGTCTCTGAAAGCCAGCTGGAATTGCACAGTGCAGTTTGAACTGACTGTGTAGGCACTGGGTCTTCTGCTGTATTTATGCTTGTCCTGTGTATTTTGGTGACTTAAGCCACTCTCCATGGTCCTGACTTTCCTTTTCGTCCTTCCAGCCTCCCTTCTCTCCCTGTCTGTGAGTTAGACTGGACTGCTTGAAGGGATGATCTGAAAGGAAACGTATTTGGTGCCTTTGATGTGCAGAGCCTTTTTTTTCTTCATAGGTTATGAACAAAAACTGTGTCTGTATATTCCAAAACTGAAGAATACATGATTGCTGTTCCCAGCCTTCCTCTGAGAACAGGCTTTGACATCATTCATAGTCTATAATTCATGGTATTTTTGTAGCAGTCTGTTAAGGTCTGCAGGAGAGTGAAAGGGATGATTTAGAAAGGCAAGAATCGCCCTGTGCCTTCTGGTAGGTCTGTGGCTGAGCAGGTTCCTGCTCTCTGGAGTTGTTACTGGGTCTCTTTTATCATGGAGTAATTTTGCTTTCTCTTTGGAGCTGCTACTGGGTGTCTCTTTTATCATGGAATCGTTTTTTCAAGGATGACATTGTTTTTCATAATGTAAGCACTTGCTCCTTGTCAAACACATCCTCGGATGCCCCGTTAGGACTTAGCGCCTCGTTCCTGGGTGTTTTAAAAGCAGATTACAGAACGTCTTGTAACTCTTCAGCTGTTGGGTTTTTTAACCTGGTTTCTTAAGGAAACAAGGCTTATGTGAACACCATCTCTCTCCCCCTGCTCCCTCCCCGTGGAACTTTGGAATCTGTTGGTCAAATCCAAGTAAAATTGCTGGGAATTAGAGCACAAAAGGTGCGAAGCCTGACGGACCTTATAAAAACACAGCTAGAAACGGGGGGCTCTTGGTTCTCCCACAGTGGGAAAGCTGGAGGATTACCTCACTCCTGGAGATGAGATGTGCTGGGTATAATCTTTGGGGATCTTGACACAGACACATCTAGTTAACATCCAGCTTCAGACAGTGGCCAACAGGAGATGTGCAGGGAAAGGAATTATGGAGGTTCCTGCCTTTCCATCCACCATTGAGCTGTGCTTTGGGAAGTTCTTGGTGTTTTTTGTAGTTTTTGCTGGCTGTTTCTTCCTTGTACAACCCTGTAGGGACGTGACTTTGTCCATGTTGCTGTTGCAGGATTTCTTTCCTGTGTTGCTGCTGGCTCTTTGGCTGTGGCTCTTCTGCTGAGGAATGAGGGAAACTCCCAGGAAATCTTGGAGGCAGGTCCTTCCCACCCCCGCTTTTGTGGAGAGAGGGGAGGAGAAAGAGAAGGAAATGCTGGCCCATTGACTGTGAATAAACATCCTGTGGAGCTAACACATGTTTTATTTGGTAATTCCTTCCAGCAGGAGATAAGATACTATCCTGGGAGGAGAGGAATTGGCTTTGGACTGTTTGGCTGCTTCCTCAGGCTGCAGTGGGATGCCAGGAGCCTCACAGGGTGCACCTGCCTTTGTTTGGGACTTTGAGATGATGCAGTGAACAAACATAAAATGATGCCACAGGACAGTTTCAGGTTTTGGTCTGAAATTCAGTGAATAAAAGGTTACTTTGTAGGACCACAGTTATTGGTAAAGATCTGTAGAGCATTGAAGGCAATGGTTGTGAACACTCTGCAGTTTTAAAATATGGAGAGAATGGAGTTGTTTTATTATGGCTACAGAAAATGTTATCAAATATTCATGATGATCATCTCCTCTTATTTGAAATAATAAATCCAAGGTCAATTTTGTACTTGTAGAAAACTGGTGCCTATTGGCCCCTTATTTCTTCACTGGTGTAATGTAATGATAATATTTAATATTTTATCTACTTTGCAAGGATGTTATTAGGCTCACAAGTGTGTCGTGGTGCCCAGAGAAGGAAAAGTAAGTTTCTCCCTCTTTCTCCTGCAGGTTAGAGTGAGGCTTCTGCAGACATTTCAGAGTCCAGGGAAAGAAAACAGTGTGCTCAAGAGAGCTCATATAAGGCATAAAAGTTTGCCTGTTGATGAATTTAATGTTCAGTGTAACTGTGAGGTTTAAAACAGGCAATAAGGAAATGCCACCAGTTCTGTTTATTTTAAAGGCTAAGTCCCTAAAAATTCTTTTTATCACTCATGCCATCCATCGTGTTGCCAATTGTGACATTTGTGACCTGCGTTGCAAATTAGAATTTGACATTGTGGTGACTGCACTGAGCAAGGAAATATGCCCCAGGGGTTTATAAATAGGATTTAAAGCACCCATCCCATGATTGCATTTTATTATTCTGCTTTATGTATTTTGGTTGTTTATTTCTTTTCCCCAAAATGAATGCAAGTTTTTAATATCACCATGTGGCGACACCGCGAAGCCTTTTTAGTCACTGCTGCTGCACAAAGCATTGTGAAGTCTGACATCCCTTTGAAGAACTGTTCTTAGCCACTGCTGCTATTTTTATTTTTGAGTTGTTCTCTGTGGAATATGTTTTCTTTTGTCCCTGTGTGCCCTGAATTTTTGAAACATTTTCAAATCAATCGAGGTCTTTCCCTCGTCTGTGTTTTCCCCACTCTTAGTAACTTTCACTGGACCGTGCCTTCGAAAATCCAGTTGAAAGTCTTTTTCCCTTGAACTCCAAGGAGTCTTTAGAGAAACATCTGCCAGAAGCACTGACCTACAAAATCTATTAGGCTCTTCCCTCTGGTGTGAAGCTCGTTTATGTAATGCTGGTGGATGGGACAGCTCTGCTGTGGAGATGAAATACAAAATTCAGTTTTGCTTTCGTAAGCACAGGTGCAAAGAAGTGGCTGATACTGAGATGATGTTAAAGTGTCAAAGGCTGGGTGTTAATTGTGATCATATGTAACTCATATGTTGTAATTTGGCAGAGAAGGGTGTCAGAAACAGGGGAATTAATTGTCCAAGAGAGAAATATTTTCCCCCTCTGTTTCTGAACAAAGAAATAAAACTATTCAGGTTGATTAATCTTATTACAAACACAGACATATAAACAGGTGATGGGGAGCATATCACTCGATGACTTCATTGATTTTCATAAATTATTTGATGGGCTTTTGAGTCTTATGGTTACAGATACAACTGGTAACTTATTCACACTCTGTGTATTCTTATAAATGTACTGATAATAGGAGGTACCAGACAAAGTACCAGAAGTTTATCCCTTTGCCCTCTGGAAGATCTTCTGGAGATGGACATGCAAAGGCATTGGCTCCATCAGAACATAAAAGTGGAAGCAACAGGAGAAGTAAAATGTCATGTGCATGAAGTGGATCAGAGGAAAAGGGCAACCAGCCCATGAGTTTGAAATTGCACTTTCCTGGCGTGGGCTTGTGAGAGGAGTGGGGAAAGTTCTGAAATTTTCCTCTTCAGTTTGGGGAATTTTGGGCACGGTGACATTTCACTCAAACTTTATCCCCACTGGATGAGTGAAGTTAAGGCACAGCAGAGCCCATAATCTTCCTGACATCAGGAGTAGTATATGGAGTAGCTAATATTATATCCAGGAGCTTGGAGCTGTGAGCAGGGAGCTGTTCAGAGCTGGAGTAATTTGGAATGCAGCCTTTGGTGCAGATCCAGACCAAGTGTGACCTTTGCCTCAAGGCTGGTGAAAGGATGCCTTAATCCTACTGCCCCAGCACCTGTGTGCCCTCATTTGATTTTGGAGGAAAGTTTTCCGATTCCCTTTGGCTTTTTGGACAGTCATCATCTTCATCTTTTTGAAGAGACATCGTAAAGCTGTGAATCCCTTCAGTGCCATCCCCCAGGAGCCTTGGCATTTCTGAAGTGGGCTGGGGGATGTGTCCCAGACACATTAATAAAGCTCCCCTCATGAAGTGTCAGGAGGAGCTAACAGAATATTTATGCCTGCTCGTTCCCTGACCTTCCATCATTACCTCTGATTATTCTATTACAGCAGAACATTTTAAAGTAATTGTGGAGATCGGATGCAAGTGGGAAGCCACAAGGGCTGTCCTGAAACTTGGCAAAATCATGGACAGGCATCCAAATTGTGAGTCAGGCTGCCCTGATCTTCCTTCTCAAGTGGGATGTTACCCAGGCTGAATAATGATTTGTCCCTCCAGTGAAGTTACATGGTGAAAAGTGGCAGAACCTGACTTGGTTCTTTCATTTTTTTGCTGTCAATGCAGATTCCAGAACCGGGAGTTTTGACTGTCTACAATGTTTGGGGTTTGGCCACATTTGCAAAAATTGTCATTGGTGAGCTCTGTGGTTTGAGCAGTGATCATCTGGTAAGCAGATGGCAGGGCTGGCAGAGGTGTGGAGGAATAACTTGTGTCTAAGTGGGCAGGGTCAGCTGGATCATTCTCAGTGGGTACATGTCGAAGGCATTTTGAAAACATCTGAGGTGGGGATTGCCCATCTTCTCGGCATTCTGTTCCAGTGCTCATTTCCCTCTGGTTTTCTCATGACTAAATCTTTCTTGCTCTAGTTCAGACCCAGTTCCTGTCCTAGTACCTTGTGACTGGTCTCCTCCTCTGCAGCAATATCTTAGAGATCTCAGAACCTTTCTTTTCCTTCATCTTTACTGAACAAACCAAATTCTTCCCCTCATTCTGTGTAGTCATTCTTTCTGAAAACTTGCTTCTTGTCTTCATCTTCTGAAGTCTGTGCAGTAGCCATCACCTCACTTAAAATTTCATTCCTCAGATTGGACCCCGGTCTTTGGTTCAGGTCTCACCTGTGCAGCCTTGCAGAGAGGAATTACTTCATATCCTTGATGTACAATGGATTGTTCATCTCACCTCTGTGTCTGAATTTTTGGCAACTGTATAGAAAGTGATGCAGCTTCAGCTTGGGGTTTCCTCTGAACTCCCAGCCCTCTTCTAGAAAACTGCAGTTGTTCCCCCAACTGTGTCTGTACAGCTCGTTCTCCACTTAGGTGGGAATAACCTCTCACTTTTGCAAATAATTCTTCATCCAGGTGATTTCTCCATGTTGTTAAAATCATTTTAGTTCTTTCTTCAATGTACTTGGAGCCTTCTTTTGTAATATAACTTCAGGCATAACAATTGAGCTCCCTGTTGTGGAAACAACAAATGGTAAAAGGACCCTCACATAAAACCCTTTTGCCTGACAGAGACCCGCTGATGGCAAGCCCAGGGCTGGCTCTTGAGCACTTTTCCTCCCAGTTAAGATGTTTCCCTGTCATGCTGTGCTGGGCAGTGTCAGGAGCTGTCTTGGCGTCAAGATCTGTAATGTCTCCTGTCCTTCACTATTCCCCAACCTGTTATTCTGTCATGGAGAGCAATGACATTACTCTGATGGGATTTAGTCTCAAGGAAGCTCTGACTGGCGTTTTCCTGGTTTCCTTCACTTGTATCCTGTTTGATTATTTGGCCTGGTGTTTTGATGGGAACAGAGGACATGGGCTGCTGGTTACATCTGACTGCTCTTTTTTATTTTCTATTCGAGTTTGCTCGAGTTTGTATTTTTCCAATTTATTTCTCCAACCTAGCGTTGTAAAAGATGTTTTGGCAACCTGCTCTAGTGGAAGGTGTCCCTGCCTATGCTGGGGGGCTGGAACAATATAAGGTCCCTTTAAGATCCCTTCCAAACCCTTTCTTTGTTTCTGTGAAGCCCCCTGGAACATTTTTACTCTGAGTTTAAAAATTCCATTGATTTCCCAAAACTGACACTGGAGTTTTTTATACCAGACCAAATTGTTGATGTGAAATGCATCCCGGAGCTCCAGACAGGCCTTGGTTTGGTGCCACCTCGTTACTCTTTGGGATTTACTGCTTCACAGAACAGTGACTGCAGAGGCACATTAGAGACACAATATTTCATTGCTCCATTAAGAATTTAAAACATATATGTTTTAAAAGCACAAAGTTGTGCTTTTCCCTTACATTTATGAGGTGGTCAAGGCAAAAGCTGGGCAGATAATGAGGCAAAATTTTTGGCCAAGTTATCAGTGACTTTGAAATGATCTTTGCAACTTTGTTGTCTTTCTCTCCAGCATTTTGCCAGCGCTTGGGAAGTGAAGTCATGTCAGCAGATTGCTCCCAGATGGTGACATTGTTAGATGTGGTACATGGCAAGCAGAGGCTCAGGTACCGTTTGGAGTCAGACTGAAATGCGCTGTAAACACTACCCCGAGCCTGGCACAGGCTGAGAAATTCACCTACACAACAAATTACAGGAGGCAAGAGGAATCAGGAAGGATAAACTGTTTAAATACCAGAAGGAATGTATTTAATGGTCCTGATAAAGAAGTACCATGTAGTATTGTGAGTGTTCAGGAGGTTGTTTGAGATTGTGATTGTTTAATCCAGGCCATTTTGCCTACTCCCTTTTAGCTTGTAGTCTTGGGGATTCAAGAATATCCCTTAAGCAGCAGATGGGCCCACCAGCCAAACATCTCCCACTTCATCACCACGTGAAAATGCTGCTGAGTTGGACCAAGAGTTGCAGCTGTATCCATGGGAGGGCTGAACAGTGAAGGGGCTGGAATTCAAAACTAACATCTAGCCCATGGCTGGAAATGAGGAATGATTAGCTGTAAAGCACAAGAGCAGGGAGCAGTGACTCCTGGGGTTAGGTTAGATCAGGCTGATGGCAGATCTACCTAGAAATGGTTTCTAGGAGGGAATGTCTCCCTGTGGCCACCCAGGGAAAGGCCCCAGCAAGCCAAACTCTTCATCCTTTGCCACATTCCAAGCCCCAGCCAGACAGGTCATTCCTTTCTGAAATTCATGAGGATTATTTTTTAAGCTCATAATCATCAGTGTGTCTCTTGTTAGTGTGACTCACAAATATCTTAAGGATTTTTTCTCCCCCCAGTTCTTTGTAAGTGAAGTGCTGCATTCTTGGTGGCCTGACTTTGGTTTAAGCTTCCAAATCCTTGCACAACTCCAAGAGGGATCAGGACTCCTCTGTGCCCCAGTCTCATTTTGCATGGTGTTGAGAAGCTGCCTCAGATAAGCTGCCTGCAGACTTCTGCCTTCTCTAGAACCATCTATTTTTTTTTTCACTGAGTCACAAAGCTTGAGTTTTGCATGTTGGTGACAAATCCTTTGTGACTTTGCTGTCTTGGGAGCGGGAGAAGAAGCTGATGGAAAGTAGAGTCTTGCTGTCTGCTACATGATTTCGAGAGAGGCTCTGCTTCTGGCAGAGTTGTCTGTGGCTTGGATATTCAGCTGTTAGTCGGGCTCTAGAGCTGGATTCCTGACTCAGGCAAAACCTGAAAGGAATGGCAATGTTGCCTGGTGTCAGGGCTGCAGGAGTAGCCCTTGGTCTGTTTTTTCCCCTCTGCTGCCTCTTGTCTTGTTCGAATCTGCTTGCAGATCGACTGCACTTACCAGTGCATAAAGTGAGTTAATTTTGATCTTGGCCTGTGCTTATTTGCAGGTACTCATCTCTCAGCCTGTGCTTGTTTCTTTTGCCCTGTGCAATGGCCATTTTGGCAGATCTGACTTACAGACCAGAAAGACTCGAGCTGAGGGAGCAGATCCCTTGGGCGTGCTCAGGTTTTGGCTGCTGCTTTGTGGAGTGTGTTATTTGAGTTCTTTGTAGGAAAGCAAACAGCTGACTAATAACTTTAAATGTTATATACTATTTCAAAGTGATTGCAGCACTGTTAATGTAGTGATCACAGGAAGACAGGACTGTTGTGTGAAATTAGAGAGGATTGTATCTTTGTTATTTTCTTTTATCTGAGAAAGCAGGAAAGCCTATTCTATTAGTTTTTTCTAGAGCAGCAATATGTTCTTATCTTAAACATGCCATGTAACATAAATAATTAACCACAAGGATTAAAAATAGAAATAAATATAGGTTAGTAATCTTGTGTCTAGATGAATCCTCTCTCCCTTAAAAAAAATAAAGCATTACACCAGTGTATACCTTCTGTGAGTGAGATCAAAATTAGATCACTGAATATTTAGGTGCTCTGTCTGTGTTTGACAATTCTCATGTCTCGGTGCTTTTCAGAAGCCTGCTGGAGTCTATTTATAGCACAGGTTTTAAGCATCTGACACATAAGCTCCTGTGGACAGTCAGGTTAGTTTTTAGATGCAGAATACACGGAGTTTGCTCAAGTTGAAAATGTTTTTTTTTTTTATGCTGCCTTGTTAAGCTGTCACCTTCTCCTCCAGGCTGGGAGATGTGGCCATTTGTGAGCTTGGGATCAGTCTGAAGTAGCTGCTTATGAATAACTCCTTTACAGCATGGGAGTGTGTTTCAGATTCACACTGATGTCACTGGGATCAGAGCCTTGGGATGCACAGACACTTCAGAAACCAAGATCACTTCCAGAGCACTTTGGTGGTGACTTGGAATTTAAATTGGCTTTGGACAAAAATATTGCCTGCTATCTGTGCAGGACAAGGGGGAATGGTTTTAAACTAAGACAGGAAAGGTTGGGATTAGAATTTAGGAAGAAATTCTTTATTTAGAGAGTGCTGAGGCCCTGGCACTGGGTGCCCACAGCAGCTGTGGCTGCCCCATCCCTGGAAGTGTCCAAGGTCAGGTTGGATGGAGCTTGGAGCACCCTGGGATAGCAGAAGGTGTCCCTGCCCATGGCAGGGGGACTGGAGCAAGATAATCTTTAAAGTCCCTTCCAACCCAAACCATTCAGTGATTCTGTGAATTCTTGGATGCTTGAGGACTTGCAGATGAATCTCCTGGGGTGGCTAGAAGGGGAAAGGAGATCTATTCTGCATTCTTCCAGCTCTGTGGAATCATCTGTAATGATTTTATTCCTCATTAATCTGACACACATTAAAGAAAACATGATAAATATCTAAATAAAAGCAAGCTCTGCATTTTCTCCTTTATGGGAATTCCCTACTTGTCTATTCAGATCTAATTCATGCAGGTCTAATGCATCCAAATTTCCAAGAGTGTCTGCTTGGAAAGCATATGGGAAAAGAAGTTTGATAACTCCTGAAATGAGCCTCCTAGCTATCACTGAACCTCTGAGGTCTTTCTCAGTTTTCACAAGGACAGCTCTGCCTTGGAACCACTTTTCAAGTAATTATCTTCACTGGTAGCCTGGCTCCAGAGGTCTCCTTCACATCTGAGCTTTGTGATCTGCCGAGATGAACAGGAAAGTTTCAAATGCCTTTGGTGGAAGCTCTGCTCAACCTTTATCACTTTTGGTGCTCACCTGCACCGATGAGAACAATCCTACCGGGACTGGAATTTTCCCAGCAAGCTGTGAAGAACCTCCAGAGCTGCTGGGTTTTGCTGCCACCAGTGCCATACTTAGATCCCAATGATCCAGGGAGCTCTTACCTGGTCAGGATTCCTTGGCTGGGTTTGTCTGGCAGCTGGAGCAGCTGGCTCTGTGGAAGTGTTCCTAAAGCCTTGTGGCTGATAGATGTTTTAAAGGCCAGAAGGGACAATTAAGGTTAATCTGACCTCCTTTATTTTTGTATTACCTTATATACAAATGCCCATTATTATATAGTCCACCATTTGTTAGATAAACCAAGACATACAGTGTAATATAATTTTTTATGCAGATGTATTAAAACCATAGTACAGCAGTCAATTTTTCTTGAAGCTGTGGGAAATCTCTGGGGAATCTCTGGATGTAGCTGGACTCAGTCTCTGGATCTTAGTGAGGGAACATGAAATTCTTTGCCTGAAGCTTGCTGTGAGCTTAGACACCATGCTTAGCTCCCAGCCTCCCATGTTTGGACAGAAATTGGTCAGTTCCTGCTCTGGGGAAAGTCATTGCGAGCTCACAGTGAATATTTACAGACAGCAATCAATGGGAAAGGGAGGACAATTATTTTTAGTCATGTGGTTAAATGGAAACTGTTCTGTAGTGTCCAGGCTTGTTCTAGCACCTCATCCTTGGTGTTCCTGAAGTCAAGCAGAGCTTACCCATAACTCACTTTCTTTTAGCACTTGCTTTTGACAATAGTTATGAGATTTCGTTGACAGACTCTATTTCTGAATGAAGTTTTGATTTCATATTCTAAATATAAAAAGGTACCAGCCTTCATAAGAAATTCTGCTTAGCTTTGCACTGTAATTCATGAATAACAGTGGCACTCACTGGAGATCTTTCCCTTGGTTTTACCCACAGATTTTAATGGAATTGTTGGGGATTAGTCCTGGTGCAATTGAGAGAACCTGGCCCATGTGTTGCCTGTTTTTTCCTAAACACATCTTGTCTTTCAGTCAAAGCATCTTGTCCCAGAGCACAAAATCATTAAACCAGAAACTTAAAATCCTAGAAGACAATGCAGGGTGTCTAATTTTCATTTCTAATTTCATTGACCTTGACCAATACAAGTTTTTCTGTTATCCCTGTTTACTTCAGCTTTTCTTGCCCTTATTCCTCTCCAGTGTTTGTAGGAGGGATGCTTGTGGGTACTCAGGAGGTAAGTTGGAATGGTGATGGATATCTGGCCATGGGAATGGAAAATCTNCTTGACCTTGACCGATACAAGTTTTTCTGTTATCTCTGTTTACTTCAGCTTTTCTGGCCATGGGAATGGAAAATCTCTGTCCATTGGGGTTTATACTAAAGTCTGATCACAGTGAATAAAAAAACCCCAATAAACCACACCAAAACTGTGAAGTTTTGAAGTTTTTCTTTGGCTGTTCTGCCTTTGATCAGTCTAAATCCAGCCTTGTAAGAGTATTTCATCACACTGTACTTCATTGCACATCCATCCAGGATAAGAATAATGCAAGGATAACTGCAAGGATCCAGCTGTTTGTTTGTAGTAGGAATTATTCTTTGATATTGAATTAATTAGTTCTTAATGCGGATCAGACTGATTTATATAAACACTTGGAAAGAAAGGACAGAGTGATGACAAAAAAATTAACTGGTTATGAAAGAATTGAAAAAACAAGGCAAAAAATGCTTTATAATTTTGCAACACAGCAAGCTTTTTTCCCAGCAAATAGGAATTGTTTAGAAGTGTAATAAAGAGAACTGCATTTACTTCATGCTGTCTGATTGGGAGTTTTGGCCTTTTATACATTTCAGCTTGGTATGTTTGCCAAGCACTCTTATTACTTCAATCAATTTAAATTTGCAAGACTGATGATCCTGACAGAATCCATTGGCACATCATGTGATCCTGGAAGCTAAAAATACCATTCTCTATGGGGCTTGCTTATTTCATGCTTCAAAGCCTAAGAAATGTTCATTTTAGGAGAGGGGAAAAAAAAAAAAAAAAAGTTTGCACTTTGTGCGATATCAGTGACTTCTTGAAGGAAAAATACCCAGTGCTTTTAATGGAACCCTGGGGATGTTGTGTCGTGGCAGCAGTGAGCTGTGAGTTGTTTTATGGAAGTGCCTGGAGGTTCCAGATGGAGAGTGGGAGACAATGTCTGGATGCAGAAATGTCCCCTCTGTTGGGGCATGAGAGGGTGAGAGGAGCAAGGAGGATGGGCTGCAGTCCCAGAGCTGCCTTCAGCAGGGATGGGGATGGCAGCAGCTCCAGTGTTTGCTTCCCTTGGTCCGTCTGCCAAGCCTCACTCCTCATTCACTGCATGAAGCCTCCCTGCCCCAGATGTGAGAGAGCTACAAGAACTGCCCTGAGTCAGCCCTGAACTATGACTTGTCATTTTAGAGAGAGTGTTTTGGAGTCTCTGTGTGGCCATCCAGGTGTTTGCTTTGGCCTGTTTTGTGCTGATCTGGCTCCACCATTCACTGTGCACGTGTGCAGGTCGGTACTAGGGGATGCTTGAATTCTGCCTGTTGAAATCTCTGCAAATTGCCTGTAAATCTCCAAATTGTGTTCCTGTGCCTTGTACAAAATGCTGCTGAGAGCTTTCAAACCTCTCCTGTGTCTCTCAGCACTCACTCAGAGCTGAGGAACCTGAAGAAGCTCAGTGCTCTGTGGGCTTGCTCTGTTTGTTGCCCTGGCATTCACCTTTGCAGCAGCTCCAAGCTGCAGTTGCATCTCCTGAGAGCCTCTGAAATTGTTCCTAGGCTGGAGGTGAAAATACACAGTGCACCCCTACAGCAGATTTTAAAGGGTGAAAAAGGTCAATGCCCTTCAGGTTGCTGCTTGGGAGGTTTGTTTGGGGAATTTTTGGTATTTTCTATTGTCCCTGGGAATGGCAGAAACTCCCTCCTTGGCTTTCAGGGTTCAGCTGGGTAAAGCCATGGCTGACCTGGGCTGATGCTGGCCGTGGTACCACCCTGAATAAGAGGTTGGTGGGAAGGGAGGAAATGTCTCCAACATTTCTGTGCCCATACTGCAGAACAGCAGCTTTTTGTCCATGCCTGATTAACAAGCAGTGTTTAATTAAAGCCGGGCACTCTGTGGGTTTCCAACAGTATCTGTGCTGTTGAGAGACAATGTTATTGTTTTGTGATGTTTTTTTCTTTTCTAATTTTACCTGCTGGGCAGGAGGGTGGGAGGGATGTTACTTTACCCAGAATGTATTAGGGAGGTTTAGCTGTGGACCTGACTTTGTGTGAGCACGTGCTTGCCTGCAGAATAGCAGGGTCTGGAGCACTTTTTCCTCAGTTTGTCCTTCAGATTTGGAGAGCTGAGCTTGAGCTGATTCTTCATGCTTGCAATAGTTTCTTTACTTGTGTTATTCCACAAGTATCTGTGCCCTGTCCTGAGATGAGATGTGTGAGCTGTGATGAGCTGCCTTCTTTCAGCTTCACAGATCAGACCTCTCAGAGCTGTGTAATGTGGGAAAATTTGGGCTCTCAGAACAAACCATAACAAACTTCTTGTAGCTTTTGATGGGCATTTCCATTTTGTCATTCCAGGCTGTTTTGTGACACTCGAGTGTTAACTTACTTTTGGTAGAGCTGGCAGAACTTAAAGCTGGTGTGATGAAGCTGGGAAAGCTGGAGGTGAAGTCTGATGCAAGTATCTGGAATGGTACTTTGAGAATTGCTTTGTATAGTGAAGCATTTGACTCAGCATTGTCCTGGCAGGGACTTAAATTATTTGCAAGTGCTAAGAGTTCTCTAATGGGATGAACAAACACTCGAAGGAAGAGCTAAACAAAAATTTGCAGTTAGGGCAACAGCAGGTTCCCAGTCCTGGTCTCTTTGCTTTCAGAGGATTTTCTGAGCAAACAGAATCTCAGGGCTGCTGCAAAATCTGGGGATCATTTGCTTTTTGTATGTAAATGTGTTCTCGTCCTCCAAACAGCGTGAGAATGAAAAAGGAAATTTTTTTAGATGGCCTGGGGAGAATCTTCCTTGAAAAGTCTAATAAGGATCAAATTAGTGCAAATAAGATTTGATTAGCTCCAGAAAGGGCAGTTTCATTGGACTAATCCTTGGCTTTTTTTTTTTTTTTTTTTTTTTCTCTCTCCCTTGAACTACTTAGTCATCAGGCAAGGGTAGGATTCCTTTCATCTGCTGGAGGCAGGAGACAAACAAACTGATGTACTGAGCAATACACTGTCATCCTTCCTTCCATATCCATCTCTTTGGTGTGAAACCAAAGTTCAACCCTCCTAACATTTGTTTAGGTCTGGCCCTTGCTGATGAAGAATCCCACTACAATCGGTGCAAACGGTAGGAGACTGTTGGGTGCTCTGGCTGTCGGAGAGCGGGTGGGTTCAATGGGCAGATACCAGAGATCTCTAAAGCCAGGTCCTAGAACTCAGAGTTTATTGTATGGGGTGTGAGTACAAAGGGCCCTGCTTGGAGCTGCCACAGCTCAGAGCAGGCCCAAGAGAGAAAGAGATAAGGGCAGAGCACAGCAGATAAGAGCAGCAAGAGGGGTGAATGAAGAAGGAGAAGAGCAGGGGGGAGAGGAAAGAGTAAGAGCAAGAGTGGTAAGAGTAAGAACAAGAGAACAAGAGAACAAGAGAGAACAAGAGCAAAAAGCAAAAGAGAGAGAACAAAAGAGAGCAAGAACAAGAGAACAAGAGAACGAAGTTTCCATTACAATCTAATCGATCCTTTTCTGTGTTGAATATTCTAATTCCTACCAACTAATCTAGTGCAGAATACAAATCCTCTAGCATTTACATACAGCCTATAAGAATCCTTACATTACCATGCTTATCTGAGAGTAGAGGGTCTTGTTTAGACAAGAGGGGGTTACATCCATGCTGGACACACCATTGTCTTTGGTTGTTCAGTAAGTGAGGTTTGGTATGGCAAAGGTCACTTTCATTTCAATTTCGCTTACAGTTTCCATATTCTCAAAATCTTCTGTCAGACAATCGTATTTATAAGGCTTTCCTGATTCATCTTCCCCAACATCAACAGTGCCAATTCCATCAAATGTGCAGCCTCCAGTGGAGCTTACTGACTCTCCATCTAAATACAAACACTGGTCAAATCTGTACTTTGGAGCTAAACAGAAGCCTGAGCTTGCTCAAGAGACCGTGTCCACTGCTCCTGTTGGAAAGGAGCAGGCTGGGCTGAGGAGAAGGATCCTGTTTGATCTCCAGGGGTGGAACAGAAATGTGCTGTGTGGGGGTGGATAATTCAAGGCTGACATTCCCAGGCTGTCCAGTTCCAAGGAGTCTGGGATAACCTAGAAAGGGTTTTAGGTCAGCTGAGTAAGGAACGAGGAGTGCTGGAGTGAGAGGCGTGTGTGGTGGTGTGTTCTTTTTTGTTTGTTGTTCTGAAGTGTGTTTGGTGCCTTTGATAATGATCTGTCCCTTCAAATTCTGTGCGAGGTGAAATCGGACAAAGACAAGTGGGTGGATTTTTAACTCTTTTTGCTCAGCTTTTTTTTTTTTTTGGCAGAGCTTTGGCTTAGTTTATCAGTAAAGGGAGCTTTTCCCGTCTCTCAGGAGTCTGTTATTGCGTTTGCAAGGAGCTTTTGATGGTGAAAGGAAGTATTGAGTGCAAGTAAACCATTCCTAATCCCAGCAGCAGAGCCTGCTCCTTCCTTGATAACCCAGACACAGCAACTGACAGAGAGAACCTGATAGAAATTCATGGGCTCAAATAACATTCTGGCAATTTGAAGCAGACTGAGTTCATCTTAAATTTACTTTGTCCCCTAAAAGATCAGCTTGGTGAGACATGCCCTTCAGGGATAAGTTCCTCTAATCATAAATAAAACATGCACTTTCCAAGGAAGACAAGGGAAGGAAACAGAACTGGAGGATTCAGCAGTAAATTAAGAGTATTGCTTTGCTTTACTGTGGTGCTTTTCTTAACAGTGTTGCTGTCAATTCTGGTTGATGCAGGCAAAGGTTCTGTTTTGATCTCTCCTCAGTCCCTTGAATTTTGCTTTGTACTGGTGTAAAATGATTCAGGGTGTATTAAGTAGATTTATTTCAGCTCCTAGTGTTTAATTATGCTTTTGAAAGAAAGAAAAATTCAAATTTGGGATCAGATTGTCTGCTAGTTTTAGTAAGTTCTCTTCCATCTATTACTGCAGCTGCTGAATTTCTGGCTCTCAAACATCTTTATTATAGAACAAAAAAATGTGTGAGGCAGGAATCAATGCCTTACATAATCAATCCAGCTTCTGCAGTGAACTTCTTATGCTTTGTCTGGAATGCTAACAGAGTGTTTGTTTATCAAAGACGAGGTTTTTCTGTCTTTAGGAGCATTCTTTAACTGCTGGAGCAGATAATCTCCTGTAGGCTGTAGAAGAGATACTGAGGTCAGCACAAAGCACTGTGATTTGCCCAGCTAGGCTGGTAAAATACAGGCACATTTTCTAGAAAAAGCACATTTGGAGAAGCTGTTCTTGTCTTGTGGTGAGATGAAATAAAACGTGGTACAAAAGCATTGCTGTGCTTGACCTTTTCGTGGGAACTTCGTGGTTCTCTTCAGAAGGAGATGACTTGGATGTGCAGGAACACAGGTTAATCCAGGAAGGCTTCTTCCATCGAGCTTGATTTGGTGTGGAACGTTTGAAAAATGGGAAGATCTGAGCAGTGAAGCACTGAACAGTGGTGACAAACACACCCTCACATCCTGGCATTTATTGCAGGGAGCCCTTCCTGACTGCTTTCCTCAGACCTGCTGTTCTGTTCTGTTGGATGGCAACAGCACAGGTTGAAAACAATTCCCCCTCACTCCTTTCTGTGGACCTTGGCAGATTTTTCCTATCAATGCCAGCAGAGAATTGCTCCCAGGATCTCAGTCCTCGGGCTGTGTAGGCATTCCAGTTGTTGGGAGCTTCCCAGTCTCTGCATCCCATTCTTTGGGCCTCACATTTCCTAGGAAACACAGAGCAGTTCCAAGCCTTTCGTGGCACTGCATGTTCTAAATCAGCAATGCCTGGTGAATTGGATTGCTTAATGGATTGAGCACTGCTATAATCCTAAGTAATCACCAATACACTGGCGTCTCAGGGGAGGAAGAAAAAAAGAACCCATGAAATCATTTTTATTGAAACAGTAATGAAGTCGATTGCCTGGTGTGTGCATCCCCGGATCTGCCACACTGGGTTGGAGCAGAAGCCATTATTTTGTTTCATTTTGAGGAACAGTAAAATGATATCCATGTTTGATTGCTTGGAGCTGTAGTAATGGGGCAGGTGAGAGCACAATCCTCTTTTTACTCTAAGAAGGGCATTTTTTCTCATACTGTATTTCTCTGTCTTGTTGACACAATGCCACAGCACAATAATCCAGGGTCTTCACGGGACATTTAGTAATTTTGATCCTCAGATAATTCCACTCAATGCATTGCAGAGGCATGGCTGATTTTGCAGAGGGTAGCAGTGTTTCCCAGGGATGCATTCAGCAGCCTTTGCTCTGCTCCTGCCACTCTAAGTGTGATTTGTAGCTTCCTGCCTTTAATTGCTAATAAACCAGGTGCACGTCCCATTTTGGGATCCTTGTTGTTGTGTGATGAAGGGCCCTATGCTGCTGCCTTTGGAGAGGGAGATGTGCTGGTTTTAATGGACTGAAGGGCTCTGGGGCACTCCAGAATGTCAGAGGTGACTTCAGGACCTTCCCATCCTCAGAAGTTGTTCCTGTGTCCTGCAGACCTGATGCTCTTCTGGACCAGCTCAGTCTCTGATAAAATTTCCTGCAGTGTCTACTCAAGTCCAGCTTCACTCTTGGCATTTTTCTAGAGCAAATCAGAGCATCCCAGCTTGAAGCCAACGCCAACTTTTCAGCCCTTCCCAACCTCTGCATTGAGGAGGAGGGAGCACAGGGGCCAGCACCTTGCATAATTCAAGGAGAAAGAAGTGTCAGACAGAGATTCCAGATGTGTCTGCCCTCCAGGCAGGAGGAGCAGCAAAAGGTGCAAACTGATGAAGGCTCTTGCACCCCAGACTGGCACTTGTGGAGTCACATTTACCCCCTCTGAGTAGGGCAGTGCAGTGTCCAGTGCTGCAGAGTGAAATCAGAGAATCACCATGGAATGGTTTGGTCTGGAAGGGCCCTCCAAGCCCATCTCATTCCAGCCCCCTGTCACAGGCAGGGACACCTTCCAGTACCCCAGATTGCTCAAAGCCACTTCCAGGGGTGAATGAAATGGAGCTTAATGATTCTCTTTGAAAGTTCCCTGCCAGCAAACCAGTGCATCCTTCACCTCTGACAGTTCTGGATGTTGTGGGATAGTTTTGCCCAAATAGCAGAGTTCTGCCTGTGGGAGGGCTTTGGCATCTGTCTGTATTTATTTATCTGAGTACTTGGAGTCAGCCCAAGGGGATTTAGAAGTGGTTTTGCTCTTGGTAGGCTTCTTCTTCCTACACCACCGAAATGCTTCAGAGTTCTTCAGCTGATCTTGAGAGTGAAATATTTCAGTTTCAGGTTTTTGGGTGTATGGTTGTGTTTGGAAAACTCAGCTCATCAGACCCAGGATTACAGCTCCTGTTGCTGCTTGGATTGGCAATCTTAACTCAAAGTGCCTCTGTTTGTTTTGTGCCTGATCCCGTAGCGAATGTGAGTGTACAGTGAATTCTGCTGTGAAACTCAGGAAGGTGTTTTAGATGAGCTGCTTGTAGTGGTCACACCTTTCTTTTAGGGGGGCAAAAATGTGTAAAACTTGACCTCTCCTTTCAGCCTTAACTTACAGATGTGCAATCTCAATTTATGTGGATGCGTTTTCCTATTTTGATTTTTTTTTGCTTGCATGTTTGTATAAGACACACGGCCTAAGCCAAGTTGAAATTATTACCTTTATTTTTCTTTGTATTTTTATTGGTGCTGTTTCTTTAGTCAGTGCAAGAGCAATCAGGAGCTGGCTCTGCCTGCTTGTGATCCATCACTGTTTGAAGGCACTGGTTTGCTGCTGGAAGGTGTCCATGTCATTCAACTTTCCCTCCTTTCCCAGCCTCTGTCAGACATTCATTTTTATCAAAGTGTCCTGGGCAGCAAGCAGTGCAGTGTGAAGGGCAGCCAGCTGAGGCAGGGCACATCTCTGATGGGAGCAGTGGATTGATCCCCTAAAACACAGCTGGGAGTTTTCCAGCTGACAGATGCCAGGAGATGGCAGTTTCCAGGAGGGATGGCATTCCTGTGGGAATGCTCCATCTGAGCTGGCAAATGAGGAACATCTCTCAGGTCAAAGAAGAGATTCTGACCAAAGGGAATAACCAGTGCCATGGTGCTAGGGCTGTGCTGCTGCAGCTCAAGATGTGTCATTTTTAGGAATTTAGGATATCAGGGTGGGTGGAATCCACCATGAGAGCAGGTAAGTGCTGAAATGGGGATCACTGGGGTTGAGGAGAACCCATCTTTGGAGACATTAAAAACTCAGCTGAGTGAGGTGCTGGGCAATCTGACCTAGCTGTGATGTGAGGCCCTGGCCTGAGCAGGTTGGACAAGCACATGGAGGTCCTCTCCAGCCTCAGTTACTCTGTCATTGCCACACAGTCATCACCTGCACAGCTCGGAGGGCCCAGAGGGGAAGGCAGGAGCCTTCATAAAGCTCTGATGCTCTGAGACATTCTGCAAGTTTAAAAGAATAAATTTCATGCTGGGTTAAAAGGAATAAATTTGATGCTCACACTGGACCTGAAACTGTGAGAGATCTTTCCAAGAACTGTTTTGTTGTGGGAAAGGACAGTGACCTGGAGGGGATGGAGTGTCCCTCCCAGCTTGGCAGCCTTTGGCAAGGCTTGTCTTCAGCAGATGCTGCAGTCTGTTTCAGGTTCAGCACGTGAGAATCCCATCCCAGCTGCTGCACAGTCAAATTTAGCCAGTTTGGGCCAGTCACTTAGAGTCAGGATCAATTTCTGTTCTCTGTCAAGGTCACTCCAATGCCTTTTGCTGAGAGGAGATTGAAGATGCCCTTTGTGGCTGAGCCTTACCCCAAGAGAGGGGAAACTGATACCAACCACATTTCTGTGCATGTTTTGGTTATTTCACGTGTGGGAGCAGAGTGCATTGACAGCAGTGATCACCAAACTGCTACCACACATCAGTGATGCTCCCTAAAATCCGTGGAGCTGACCCACCTGCTTAGAGAACTCTTCCTTTCAGAGTCACAAAGGCTCAGAAGGGATGTCTGAGTGCTCCTGCCTTTATGGCACGAGGCATAAGGTGGCAGTGGGCAGTAGGCACAGCCACTCCTTCTGGCATCATCCCTCCTCCAGGTTTGCAGCTGTGCTGGTGAAAACAGCGTGGCCCCTGCTGTCCTCCAGAAGGGCCACGTTGGACACCAGGCCATCCATCACAGCACAGCCTGGCAGCTCCTGGGGCTGCATGGTTGTGAAAATCCATGCACAGGAGAACAAGCTGTTCCACTTCAGGTCTCTGAAGTGGATTTGTGATGTCGGCACAAAAGCCAGCTCTGTCCTGGAAACAATCTGCTGCTTCTCAGCAAGGGGAGGTGCCAGAGCTGCCTTCTGCCACAGGGATGTTCAGGACAGCTCTTCTTTGTCTGCCCTGAGCAGGGCTGGATCCAGGTGGCCTTTCTGACCAGGAGGCCCTGTCCCTTTTCCTGCTGGGGGGCCCTGCCTGTAGCATTGCCTGAGCAGTTTTGGTTTTCTGTCTGAGGACTTTCCTCCCTAGTGTTGTTTGCCTTTACATCATTTCCCCTCCCTGCCATGTTTGGGGTAAAGTCAGGAGAAGCTTTTTCCTTGCTTCCCTTACAGTCAGTGCTGGTACTGTGAGGAGCCCAGGGGATGCTGAGAAAAACAAGACAGGATATAAAAAACTCTGCACTTTTATGTAACATATCCCTCTTTCCCATTCTGAGAGGAGATCACTGGTGTGCCTGATCTGAGGGGGAGAGGTTATCCATGTTCTGCTCAGCGATGCTCTCTCCCATTTTCCTTTACTCTGTATTTTCAGCACACTCCCCATGGGGGTGAGGCCAACTTGTCTTGTGTCGTTCAGCACCATTTTACTGCCTCACATAACATGCAAACCCCACAGATGAATTAATGTCAGCAGGAAGCAAAACCAGCTGATACTTTTGTTTGGAAACTGCTGTTTCTTTCCTTTAACCACCAAGACTTTGAACTCTGAAACACCAGGAGCTGTAAATAAGGCAGCTCTGGGTTTTCCAGGCTCTGCCTCTTTGAGGTGCAGCACTCAGAGGGTGATGTGTTCGTGTAAAAGGGAACCTCACCTCTGGTTTGCTGTGACTGATTTATGGTTGACTTTGCAAGCCGTGTTCTACATGGGTTATAAAGGCATGCAGTGGAAATTCATGGGGAAAGCAGCCTTTTGGAGCAGGTTAGAAATAAATGTCTTACAAATGGTAATGGCAGTTCCTAGCTCAGCTGTAAAATCAGTGCCATAATTTAAAGGTATTAAAATTAAATTGACCTATAAAGATGCATCTCTGTAGCACAGACCTTGCTTGCAGCTGCAGCAAGCAGTGAAGGGGTCTTGTGGAGCCTTTGGCTCTGCTCTGGAGCTGAATTCACTGGGCACACACATTGAATATGAAGAAATATACACATCTCTCAGGCTGATCTCAGTTGGAACCTGTGCTGTGTCAGACAGGTTCCTTTAGAATAAAATGTGCTCTTTGATTTTGTGAGTATTTTGGTGAAAAGGGCACAGACTAACAGGCCAGAGAAGAAATTGTAGTAGTAGCATACCTAAAAAATCAATTTGTGGAGATGTGGAGTGGCTTTATGGCTCAGAGCAGGGCAAGGCAGCTCTCTGAGTCGTTGTCAAGTTGCTGGAATAAAGTATCTACTTACGTGGGTAAAATAGCTCATTGTAATGCTTGAATAGACTGTTATTTAAAGGCCCGTGAGTCTCATTCTATATAGAGCAACATTTCAGGGGGTAAAAAGACTAAATTTATATTGGTATTTTATTAAAATTTATGCTGGCACAGCAGCACTGGAGCTCCAGTGGAAGCTGAGTTGGCTCTTTCATTCAAAGTCGCAGTTCTGCCTGCTTTATAACTTAGTGAAAAATTACCTGTGGAGATGAGGTTTCTCATCCTGATCTCAGCCCACCAGGGTGTTTGGTCTTTTAAGTGCTTCATAACCACTCTCTGCTGCTGTGGGTGTTTAAATGATGGGGCTGGAGAAGGTGCTTTCCTGGTGAGGCTTTCTCTATATTTCGGGCTTGATGCTTTATTATCTCACTTAATTATTTCTTTGCTGTTACAGAGGCTGGGGACGTGGCTTCAGTGCTTCCTGGGGAAAAGCAAGGGAGCTCCTCAGCCTCTGTCCCACGTGGGAAGGGGCAGGGAGGCACAAGGACAGGAAAAGGATTTGCCTCCCCTGCACAGGCCAGCCAGGAGAGCCCAAGGGCAGCTTGGCCAGTTTTGTGCCCTGGCCCACACTCCATCCTCAGTTAATCAGCTCCAGCTTGTAGACATGGGGAGGGCTGAAGTCATCTCTGTCACCTCTTGGCTCCAAAGCTGTCACTTGGCCTCTTGCCTTTGTGCTGGCGTCCCCTGCGACGTGCACGGCTCACACCAGAACAGGAGCCCTTTTTACACTCATCCCTCATTGCTAAGGACAAGGAAATATAAATCTGTAACCCTGTCTGTACCTGGAAATAAAGCTGACCTCTGTTTGCTTCCCTACAGCTCAGTCTGGAAGGCACTGCAGCTGTTGTGCATCCTCGTTCCTGTAGCCTCTCTGCTCAGGGCATGGTGTCTGTGGGATTTATGCTCTAAGGGCCTCACCGAGGAGCTGTTGTTGAAGTATTTTGGACAGACTTGGAGGAAGTTTCAGAGGATTTGGGTTTTTTTTTTAAGGGTATGGTGTGTTCTCCTTTGAAATTTATTTCTATTTTTCCGTATTCTTGTGTGTTCGGACAAACGGAGCCCTGTGCCTGTTCCCTGAGGTGTTTTTGTTATAAATGCTGGGATAATTTGTCCGCAGCAGCCTTGGCCCAGGTGATGTCAGAGTTGGCTCAGTGAGATGCCCTCAGAGACAGCAGCCACCTGTCTTCACTGTTCTTTTGATGTTGGAGCCTGGCAAATTCCTGCTAGGGATGGCTGGCTGTGAATCCCTATTGAAATTCTGGCCCAGTGCTGCCTTGAAAACCCTGCAGCAAGTGTTAATGTTTGGAGGAGCTGTGGCTGAAACCACTGCCTTACTCTGGTTCCAGAGCAAACTCATTCCACAGGGTCTGGTGGAGAGGTCCCTCACAGATGTGTTAATGCTTCAGGAGGATCTGCTTCCTTATCCCATGACTTCCCTGTGTGCTTTCATCCTAATGGATGCCAAAGTCACCTCTGAAGTCCTTGTCCCATAGAATATTCCTTGCTAGATGGTTACAACCTGCTTGCCTGAAGGATCTCCTGTAGTTCAATCTGTAAATCCTTCCCCTTCTTTCTATCTTGGAGTCACCTTTCTGGGGCCAGTCTCATGTGGCTGGTTGGCTTCACCTCAGGAATGTGGGATGTGGATGAGCAATCCTCACATCTGAAGTGCCTCGGGACTCTCAAGGATGATGTGCTTTCCATCAAAGGAGTGAAGCTGGGCAGTGGTGGATAGGAAGCAGGACTTGTGTGGGGTGAAAATATCTTGGAAGTTCTTGAAAGATGAAGGCAGGAAAAGCACTGCTTCAGTTCTGCCTTTCTTTGAGAGCTAGAATGTAGGTGTCCTCATTTTTTTTTTAACTTGTGACTTTGTCATCCAGGATATGGCCAAAAAGAGAGACTGAAATGAGCAGCTTGTTCTCTTTTTTCCCCTCCACCGTTGGTGAACATATCAGCGAGGACTGTGACCTGAGACTAGAAAACATCTGGCTTCTTTCACTTGTTCTGTCCTTGCTCCTCAGTAGGCAGAGGGAGGGTCTCTTGCAGGGTGCTTTTATGATGCTGATGCTCAGGTGAGTCCCCCAGCAGGGCTGGTGTGCTGTGCTTCCAGCACTCCTGATCCCAAGTTTTTGCCTGTTTTGCTCCAGCATTGTCCTGCTCTGCAGTGGTTTTTATTATTTAAGAATGTGTCAGAGGTGGTTGCATTTGGATTCTCTGTCTTTTCTCTGTTCATGCAAAGTCTCCCTTAGATTGTCCCAGTGCTGTAGGGGCTGTGGACTCTGTTCCCTTCTCAATTCCATTATTTAGGGCTTGGTACAGCAAAGCTCTTAAACCCATAGTTTATTTTGATCCTGCAGATGATTTCACTGAGAGCAGAGTTTGGGTCTCTGTTCCAGTTTTTGTTGTGGTTATTTCAATGACAATCAGAGAGCCGAGATAAGATAGGGAGAACAGCAGACATGAGCTTAAGGTTTTTTAATTGCTCTCATCTCTGCAGTGAAAAAAACAGTGTGAAGATCGTGTGAAGTGATGCAAATACAGAGCAGCTGCTCCAGCTGGGCTGGACTGGTTCCAGATCTGTGTCTTGATGACAAATGTGCTCCTTGGATCTCACTGGCATTGGGGTGGGGTGGGGGGAAGGTTGGGGG
>VYXF01008301.1:123484-144665 GCA_013397295.1 Polioptila caerulea
GGTGGGGGGAAGGCTGGGGGGATGCTGGTGGTTCCACAGGGGTCAGTGTCTCTGCTGGTGACAGCCCAAAAGTGGCACTGCCAGAGAGCAGCTCCTTCTGTCAGTGCCCAGCTGCAGCTGAGATGCTCATGGAGCACCTGCCTTTACCCAAGGCCTGTCTGGTTTGATGACTCAGCCATTACAAAGAGAAATGCTGAGGAATTTGCTGCTTTGGAAGAGAATATTGTTGCTTGGTTGATTTGAAAGCCCATTTATGGCATCAGGTCAAAGGCAGTTGGTTCTGCTGCTTCCCAGTTAGAAGACTCATTTATTGATGGATGACTGAGGTGAGGAAGTGAAAATTCTTGGTGTATTTTTCCTCCTGGAAGAGTTGGCTTGCTATCACAGTGATAATTTCTCTCCTCCTCTGATGAGGTCCTTGTTTACCTTAGCAATGCAATGGCACTGCTGATCATTGAGGCTGTTTCAATGCTATGGAATACCAGCTATCAAAACTGGCCTCTGCTCCTTCAGTGACTCATTTTCCTTCTGGAACGTTCTGAGGATGTGCCTTGGAGCAAGTTCTGTCTTTCTGACATTACAGATGAGGAACTGCACTAAACTTCTTCCTTTCCCTGTCTCCCCCTTACAGACACTTCCCTGTCGCTGTGGGTCACTATCAATCACGCACGACACACGTTCTCAAGAGAAGGCTGAACGAGAGATTTTATCAATTATCTGACTCCATTTATAGTATTTTCACAAGGACCAGGGATTGGAGGAGAAGCTGGACACCTCTCCCATCACACTGGTCAAGACAAATGTCAATCAGTCACTTTCCACTCCCAAGAGAAGGAATTTCCAGCGACCTTGTCTTAACATAAACAAGCTTCTAATAATAGCATCAATTCATGAGAAAGTGAACTAGGAACTACCAAACATTGAGTTAGAAAATGCATTAGAAAACCTGAAAGAATCAGGGTGACACTTCCCATTAGGTTAATTGGGCAAAGCTGTGCAGCAGAAAATTTTTTGAGTACCCCACATCAGCCCTGTGGTGGGAATGCTTGGAGGGAAGCATCATGCTCTTTTTTTTTGCATCAGTGTCCAGGAGTATCAAGGGGTTCAGGAGTTGAGGTTTTTTAAGTCCTGGTGAGTCAGCACTGAGGAACACCTGAGCTTTCAAAGTGTGAAAGAAAGACAGGACAGATTGTTCCCTGGGACTGTTGTGGATAGGGCAAGAGGTATTTTGCCTCAAGCTGATTGAGGGAGTTTGGCTTTTTATCAGGAGATACTTTCCCATCACTGGGTAGGGAAAAACATGTGAAGCAGTGGGACTGACTGAGGAGGAGACTGGGGAGCAGCCAGTGCTGGTGGCTGTGTGAACAGGCTGGGTCCTGCTTTAGGAAGGGAATGCCATGGTGCAGGTGGTACCAGCCAGGCCAGGCTCTGCACTGCCCCTGTTTGGTGATGAAGCATTGAGGGACTGCTGAATGGCAGGGGATGGAAGGGGCAGTGCTGTCTCCAGGTGAATTGTAATGGATTTGGATGTGCAGGGTGCTCAGAGAGACCCTGAACTCAACTTCTGGGCTTAAAGGAATAGTTCTCATCGTAAGAAGGTTCTTGTGGAAAGAACCCCCAGAATTAAAAATCCTGAGATGACTTTTGCTGCGTTATCAGCCTGTGGCACAGAAACACTGAGAAGGCTGCAGGAACTGAGCTTCGTGCTCCCATTCACCCCACACAGGCTCTGGGTGCCTTGTGCTGATTGAACTCCCTCAAACAGCAGAAAACAAACACAGAAAGAGGGGGCAGGGGGAAGGCACCTCAAACACTCTCCTCATTTCTTTCATCTTTCCAAACTTGCAGTTCTAAACACAATGAGCTGTGCAGGGAGTCGAGATTGGGTGACTGGAGGCAAAAGCAGGGCTGCTGTAGGAGTAAGAGCAGGAGCAGGTGGTGGGGCAGGGGGAGACCCTTTCCAGTTAGAGGCAAAATTCACCTCTAGCTGTGCAAGCCAAGGGGGTCTCACTGGCACCTTGGAGCAGAATCTCAGCCTTCTAGAAACAGGAAAGTGGCAAAGTTTTGAGAAGAGTGCTGGCAGTGGTGTGGGGAGCAGGATTTACCTTCATGCCCCGAGGAGAGCCATTAGGTGAGGGTGGGAGGTGGGATTCATCCTGGAGCTGGTCACCAGAAATTCTCTGGAAACAGCAGGGCTGCTGGTCAGGCAGCAGGGAGGGATGTGTCTGCTGCACTCAGCCTGGGAGGGTGCCACCATCATCCCAACCTCTCTACTGCCAAGGTTTGATGGCCAAAAAAAAAAAATCCTCGAGGTAAAATCCTAAAGAAGCTCCTTGAACATCTGGGGGAAGGGGCTGGGGTGGGCTGAGCTCTTTGTTTATGGAAATGTGCCTGTGGCTGTTCTGTGCTCACTCCCCCTTCCTCTTGTTCAGATAAGATCACACTGCCCTGTCTTTGCTGTACATTTTTGGCACTTGTGTGCTTGCACCCTGCCAGGCAAAGGATTTTTGTGGTTGACTAACAAGACAAAGCTGCCAGCCTCGGTGTTCAGCAAATGACCTCAGTTCTTAATCTTCTTTCCTGAAAATACCATTGCTGTAGGAAATGTTACAGAGAAAATGCAGCTGAGAAACTGCACCATCTTCTCAATAGAGCCTGGCTTCACATGCATGAAAAATGTAAGGGTTTCTCCCCCTGCTGTATTTTAGCATGAGTTCTTGGGAGGCAGCTGATACACTGCTGGTGAGGGTCTGTTTTCTCTTAGTAACTTTTGAACTCCATTGCTCCATTTGAAGCAAATTATACCGATCTTGGGGTTATTTGAATTCACAAAATACTCAAATTGGAGCAACAGTTAATTACCAGTATTAAGATCCTATACATTCCATTACAATACTGACTAATTTCCATGTCAATACTAGCTAATTCTATTATTTAGTACTGAAATGCAGAGAACTGATGCAAGAGGCCAGAGTGGAGTGGAAAATGTTGAAGAGCCAGGCTTTGCTGGCTCTGCTGTTCTGGGTTTGCTTATTCCCATGTGAGACAGAGCAAGGGGACTCCAGCATGTCCAGCAGTGACTGGAAGTTAAAAAAAAAAAAAAAAATCGAGGAAGGTTTTCAAGTGGATTTTGGTTTTGTGTCACCTTTTTTTTCCAGACTTATTCTTCCTCTTACATTCAAATGAGGCCAAATCCACCTATATCTTAGATTCCACCAAAACTGAAAGAAAAGTTGTTTTTCATGCAATCCCACCTTGCATCTGTGATTTGCTGCATGTCCCACATGAGATTTCTGAGCAGTTGTTGATGCTGATCAAACCAAGTCTCTGGTTTGGTTGATGACTAAACAATGAAGACTTGGCCAAACTTTCCTTTGCAGTGGGCCACCCTGGGGCTACAGACAAAATTGTAGACATGAATTTTTATCTCACATGTCCTGACACCCATCAGGTGCTGGGGTGGAGGCACCTTTCAGACAGAGAGAACTCAGTAGCACTTAATATGAAACCTAAAACTACCCACTAAAACAGCACAGAATCTAAAAAATACAAAAGCTAAAACTTCAGGCATCATTGGAGCAGAGATTTTCACCTTTGAAAAGGCTGTGATTGGTTGTGTTGGAGCTGCTCTGGGCCCTGTGGGGGACTGTTCCAAGAGAATCAATGGGGCTTGGAGTAGTCATAGCTCATCCTCAGGTAGGAAAATCTTGCAAAATTTTGCAAAATCTTTGAAAATCTTGCAGATGCACTGCTGCATCCCAGCTTGTACCATATCCAGGTAAAGAGAACTGATGTTACATCAGCCTACAGCCTTAGCTCTGTGTCCACAATGCTTCACTTATCTGCTTCTCCTTCCTGTGATCCTTGCCTAAGAGGGACTTGTGACCGTGGTGATAATTATATCTCTCTATATATGTCTTCATATTCTGCTCCTTGAAGTGTCTGAAAGCTTCCTCTTTGATGTGATTCTGCTCCCCAGAATACATTATACTTTCCCAAAACAAGTACTGTGCTTGTTATAATTATTGCAGAAGTGCTGAGCATTTTCAAGTGCTTTTCATCATCCCCAAATGTGGAAATAGATGACTTGGCACTTTCTTTTTACTGCCAGCTGCTAAAGAGGCCAGTTCTGGATTAGGAGAACACAGTGAATCCATTGCAGAGGAATGTCTGTGGTGGTTGCACAAGACTGGATTTGTGTGAGGGCTGCTGCTGTTGGTTGGGGTTTATCTTCTACCTTGTACTGGACTGGGATTTTAATCTTAATGTGGTTTCCAATTGTGCTCAGTTTTCAAGGGCAGGGGATGGCACCGGGCCTCCAGTGCCTGGTGGAAGAAATGGTCCTTTGTGCTGTCAGTCACAGAATCACAGAATCACAGAATCACAGAATCACAGAACCACAGAACCACAGAATCACAGAATCACAGAACCACAGAATCACAGAATCACAGAATCACAGAATCACAGAATCACAGAATCACAGAATCACAGCCTGCTTTGGGCTGGAAGGGACCTTTAAGGCCATCCAGTCCAACCACCTCCCATGAGCAGGGACACCTTCCACTATCCCAGTTTGCTCCAAGTCCTGTCCAGCCTGGCCTTGGACATTCCAGGGATGGGGCAGCCACAGCTTTTCTGGGCAAGCTATGCCAGTGCCTCACTGCCCTCCTTGTACAAAAAGATTCTTCTTAATCTCTAGTGTGAATCAGCCTGGTTTTGGTGTAAAACAGGAATTGTTTGGTGAACCAAGCAGACCCCAGGGTGAGGTGGGACCTGTGTGCCTCGTGCTGTGTTAATGAAGGGCAGGCTGTGACTGATGCCCTCTTAGTACACCAAGCCTGTGTTAATATTCCAAGAATAACACTTGTTGTCATCTTCATTGGGGAGGAATTCCCACGTTCTTATAACAGATATTTCTTATTAATAATTTTCCTAGCAGTAGGAACTAGCACCAGTAATGATCATGGAATCACTTAGGTTGGAAAATCCCTCCAAGATCTCCGAATCCAACCATTCCCCCAGCACTGCCAAGGCCACCACTGACTGACCATGTCCCCAAGTGTCACATCCACACAGCCTTTTATTCCCTCCAGGGGTGGGGACAGCACCACTGCCCTGGGCAGATGTTTTAGTGTCCTTTCAGTGAAGAAATTTTCCCGAATATCCAGTCTAACCCTCTCCTGGTGACATTTGAGGCCATGTCCCTGTTCCCTGGGGGCAGAGCCCGATCCCCCCCTGGCTGTCCCCTCCTCTCAGGGAACTGTGCAGAGCCAGAAGGGCCCCCCTGAGCCTCCTCTGCTCCAGCCTGAGCCCCTTCCCAGCTCCCTCAGCTGCTCCTCATGAACTGTCCTGAAGATTTTAAACTGGAGTAGACATCACTTACAGTGACCAATGTCACCCAGACCATACAGCTCAGCCTAGGAGGGCTCCCCTACCAAATATTCCCCTACCAGACCTTTTTTCTAAAATATTCTTTAAAAGCTTGGTTTTCAGAATTGTACTCAAATTAGCCAGTGACTGTCTACAGATGAATTTCCATCTCCAGAATGTTGCTTCTCTCCTCAATTTCCAACAAAAGCTTTGAGAGCTACTTGCAAAAAAAAAAATCGACATTTCAAATTAAATCCCCAATGAAAATTCTCAAGAGAATTCAGCTCCCCAGACAGTTTAATTCAATTTGTTATTCTTGGAAAGAAAGCATACAAACTATTATTTTATGGAATAGGACATAGGCCTTGTTGAGTTGCACAAGCATATTATGAACTCAATCAAGCCAGATAATTCTTTGCATACAATTTAAAAATAAAAATACATTTCCACTAAGCCTTCAATAAACTGATTAATCACTAAGGAAGACTCCTGCTCTGAAACACAGAAACTTCTCCAGCTGAATTTGGTCTTGGCAGTTGAGCCACTTTACCTGAAGACATTTGTGGTTTGCTGGAGAAACTTCTCCTTCTGGATTGAGACTACTTTTTAAAAAGAACCCTGGCCCTACATGGCTGGAATTGCTCAAGTGTCTGATTTAATGATGATATATCAGTTTGGCTAATGAAAGCCAGCAGCTCTCCTTAAAAGCAAGCTTTGCCTGCAGAAGGTTTTCAGCTTCTTACAAAATGAATTTCTCTCCAGTGAGGAATGTTGTGGAATGAGTGTGATGTAGTTGGCTGCTTTGGGATTCTCCAGGGGACAGCAAATTCCCTTTTCACTTGCCAGTTTCAGCTTCTCTTCTGAGAGTAAGGGATGTTTTTACTACAGGATCAGTGATGTGGCATCAGTTATGTCAGTCCCTTTCCCTTCTCTTATTTCACTGCTGCTGGATAAGGAGGTGGAGGTCAATTCTGACACATTCCTGCAGGGATTACAGGTGAGGGAATCTCCTTGGTGTTGATTCATTTTGCTGGTAATTTCTGACAAGTTCAAAACAAGTCCATTTTCTTGCTAGTAAGAACTGGTTTGGCCTTTAACCATTCCATGTCATTCTTTGCACTGCTGGCTGTTCTTTCACAGATTTCAGACACGAGTTCCTATCATCCTCCTTTTGAACTCATTTCCTCAGGACACCAGGCAGTCAGTGAGGGTTGCTGTCTTTCTGTGTGTGTGATGTTCATCTCGTCCTCTTCTGAGTTTTGAACCTTGTGGACCATCCAGAAGGTTGAAGAGATCCCAACTCTTGCAATCTCATTTGAATTAAAATTGCAAGGTAGTCTTTTTGCTGGTTCTGGGCATGCAGCAGGCAGGGTAAGGAAATAATTCCTCAGAAACTCTGGGAGAGTCTGTAGTATGAGCTCAACCCTTACTAGACATCAGAACAAGAAGAAAAAGAGCAAGAAGAAGAAGAAGAACAAGAAGAAGAAGGAGAAGAAGAAGGAGAAGAACAAGAAGAAGGAGAAGAAGAAGAAGGAGAAGAACGAGAAGAAGAAGAAGAAGAAGGAGAAGAACAAGAAGAAGGAAAAGAACAAGAAGAAGAAGAAGAAGGAGGAGAAGAAGAAGAAGAAGAAGAAGAAGGAGAAGAAGAAGAAGAAGAAGGAGAAGAACAAGAAGAAGAAGAAGGAGAAGAACAAGAAGAAGAAGAAGAAGAAGAAGGAGAAGAAGAAGAAGGAGAAGAACAAGAACAAGAAGAAGAAGAAGCAGGAGAGGCAGGAGCAGGTGTCCTTATCCACTGCTGTAATTCTGAAGTCTGAGTTTGCATCATCTTGGGTACCAAAGCTAAGTCATTGCAGGAGACAACACTGAGGAAACCAGGTTTTCTAATGGAATCATCTCTGGTTTTCCCAAATTGTTTGTTTGATTCTATCACAGTTATTTCCCTGTTGGTCCTGTGCCTAAGCTTGTTGTGGGTTGTAGGCATGTGCAGTGAGGAAATACAGAAAAGCAGATGGGTCATATCCTGCTTTCCTCCCCCCTGTAAGCCCATAAAATGCATATGTAGACCAAGCATTCTTTTAATTTTTTCTTTGTCTTCAGCTATGTTTTTTATACTTTCAAGGCTGCATATGGTCATCAAGCAGCTTTGCAAGAGCTGTTTGTGAGCTGGAGAACAGCTCAGCCTGGGGCTGCTGAGGGCTGGACCTCAGGAGTTTTGTATTGCAGAGCCACTGGGATGGCTGAGGGTCCAGGCACCTCCAAATAGGTCTCCCAGCTGGGAACCAAGAGGTGGAACTTCTGTCATGACTGGGTAGTAGACAGTGTCTGTATTGTGTGAACATCACTCAGTGCCTCAGAAATGGGTTTTGGTGACTCAGAGGAAACAGCAGCACCACAGCTCTCAGATGTTCCCAGCAGGTACTGTGGTTTATATAAAACTTATTTTGTTCTCAGGCAGGGAGCTTCTGCCCTGTCAGCTGCAGCAGGGAACAGCTCTGTGGTGGGAGTTCTGCCCTGCACTCCCCACACAGGGTCCAGAGGCTCCAAATGCTCCTCTGCTGCACAGAATCCAAACCAGTTTCTTGAGCCTTCGGGTCTGAGTGCTACATGTGGTTCTCAAAACTTGCCCCACCTGACCAAAGTAAAGTGTGGAGAATCTAATTTGGAGGAAATGTGCAAGGTGGGTTTGTGAGCCTGTGGGTGACCATGGCAAATCCAAAGCCCTGTGTCTGTCTGTGTTTCTGGGAAGGTGAACCCATTCCTTATCCCAGGTGTGATAGAAGGAATGGGTTCAGCACGTGTGCTTGGATTTATCTGCATTTCATCAGTGTCTGCTGCCCTGCTGAGGC
Organism: Polioptila caerulea; assembly: GCA_013397295.1. Classification (NCBI taxonomy): domain Eukaryota; kingdom Metazoa; phylum Chordata; class Aves; order Passeriformes; family Certhiidae; genus Polioptila; species Polioptila caerulea. The sequence goes on from VYXF01008301.1 coordinate 131,701, forward strand.
TGGGGCTGCTGTGCTCTGAGGTGCTTTGCATGTCACCTCAGCAATGCAGGACCTGCTGCCTTCCTGCTGGGGGAATGTGCTCCAATTTCATGCCCAGTGTATGAGCTGTGGCAGCTCTGAAAGAGTAATGCAGCTCCCTGGATGCAAAACATTTGTGGTTTGTGCAGAGAGACTGGATAAAGTGAAAATAATGTGTATTTAGAGTGGTTTGACCTTATACTGCCTTCCTTCTAGGAAGTCCAGCTGCAAATGCTCAAATGCTCCCTACTGCTGCTTGCCAGCCAAGTATTTTTTGAGTGTGGCAGTGAGCAGTGACTTACTCCTGACTCCCCAAATAAAACTGGTAGGGACCAGTAAAAAACACCACTGAAAATTCATGTAGGCTTTACTGGAACCCTCGAAATACCCTGGTCATGTGGGCTAAAAGAACATGAGGGTACTAAAGCATGGGGTGTAACTGCAGCCCTCCAGCATCCTCCTGCTCCTGGGACATGGCTGTGCTGCTCCAGGCCAGCTCCTACAAGGTGTCTCTACTGATCTCAGGCTGTTCAGCAGGGCAGAGCCTCAGCTTAATCAAATAATCTTGGTTATATCTAGTATGATTGTCTATATCTGCCTATTTATAGCCTGGCGCCATGTGTGCCAGCCACGTGTCCCAGATTGTGTCTGAGAGTGTATTTGATAATGGATTTACAATTGCTGGAAAGAAGTGTGGCGATGGGCACGGAATTTTGATGGCTCTCCCTCTGCTGTGCTGTGCTTCAGATCCCTGTTCCTTAAGGATGCTGTGGAAACTGCAGAGGTGCTGCAGCAGCCGCTGGGTCTGGGGGTTCCCTGCATTTACTGCCAGGGTGGCCCTGGCTGTATTGGTACCCTTGGCTGCAAGTGGGCTAGCAGTCATTTAAAGAGATTTTGGGGAGGGTTTTTGTAGAGAGACAATGAATGTGGCTGGTAGAAAAGGCTGTGTAGGATTTGGGGTACCGGGTGGATCTGGATGTTGCAGTCACACAAACTCCTGCCTGGTGTGCAGCTCTCATGGTGTCAGGGCTGTGTGTCCTCAGCTTGGCAACACAAAACCAAAGCTGGACTAAAGCAGAAGGTCCTGAATGAGATTCTGCTTTGTGTGAAAATCTACTCTGCTTTGTGGGTTTTTGATTGGAATGGCTTTAAATGCAGAGGATTGTAAACACTGTCAAAAATCTCTGAAGTTTATTTCTGCCCTTCAGCTGTGAGGCTTGCAGTGATGCCTCGTGACCCTCCTGCTTGCAGGCTCTGGGGCTTTTTGCTTAATGCAAACCTGGCAGAAATATTGGCAGTTCATAAATTGTCATCTTTCCTTGTCATCTCAGTTGGGACAGCTCATCTTGACAACAGATGTGGACAACTGGTGAGACTGCAGGCAAGTGCTGATTGCATCTGAATTGAGAGAGGGAAGATCTACCTATGGAGAAGGAATAAATGATACATGGATTAATTGTTACCCCACTGCTTTCTGTTATTCTCAGCCCCAGCTGGGAAATTCCAGCTGCAGCTCATGTACAACCACTCGAGCTCCTTCAGCTTGAAATGACAGGGAAAGAGCTTTACAAGAGAAATCATGGAAGCACAGAATCCCAGAATATCCTCAGCTGGAAGGCACCCACAGGGAATACTGAGTCCAGCTCCTGGCCCTGCACAGACACCCTAAGAATCCCACCCTGTGCTGAGAGCATTGTCCAAACACCCCTGGAGCTCTGGCAGCCTCGGGGCTGTGCCCATTCCCTGAGGCATCTGTTGAGTGCCCAACCCTCCAGATCTCTCTTTCCTGGAGGGACGGAACTGTGGCAGAGGTGGAAGCAGTGTTTCTGCACTTGTGTAGGAAAGGGATAAATCTGTAGAAGAACAAGGCATCAGCTGTTCTCTTGTTCTGAGAACAGCTTGTTTTTACAGAGATCTGTCCCTTCACATGAGAGAGCTTTGTCAACAAACAGAAGAAAGGGAAGAAAAGTTAAAACTTCCTGCATAACCAGCCATTCCCACTGGTCCCAAATAAAATGAGTTGTAAGCACCTCTGTGACTTTAAATAGCACATGGGTGAGCATTCCTCAGAGTCTGGTGATAGCATCAGTGAAACTGATTGGATTCAAGGAATTAAACAAAAGAACCAAATCTGTGCTGCTTTCATCTGCATTGGAGTGGCTGAGGAAGAAATCAATACTTGTTAGCTAAATAGGGACAATATTGTCAGTGCTGGAAGTTATTTTCCATTCTCTGGACTCTATTTAGAGCTTGAGAATTATCTCCAGTCCATTCAGCCAAACCTTTGCAGAGGAGACAAGGAGTGATTTGGGGGTTAACGCTGAAAATGGGTCTCAAGTTTGGTTTCAGTTTTCTGCTGTTTCACAAGCTCCTCGTGTGACCTCGGGAATATTCATAAGCTTTCTGCAAATGTTAGGCAACATTTCTCCTCCCTCCTTTAGATGGGGAGTGATTATGGGCTGGCAGCTCCTCTGATGACCATGTTCAGCTAAGTCTGTCTCCCTTGGTTCCTGGTGGCCTTGGATCTTTCTCAGTTGTTTGGAGGATGCTGTCTCATCCCTCAGTGACTGAAGCTGCTCTGTGAGCTTGCCACTGTTTATTCCCACAGGTTAAGCTGGGAAAACCCTTCTGTGACTCTGTCTGCTCATGGCCAAAATGTCCCTGCTTGTCCCTTTCTGTAACTTTTCCATATAAACTCAACTCTGCTGGCAGCCAGGAAAGGTCTCTGCTCTTTCTCTGTTCCAGCTGTAGTCTGTGCCACCTTAACTGGCTGAACACTCTTCAGTGATTTATGATAAATAGAGACACTTTCAAGGGTTTGTGGCTTTTCCTCCCAGGTCCTGCCTGTGCTGACAGTGACCTTATCTACATTTAACTTTACCTTCTGGATTCTTGAAGACAAGAATAGATTTAAGCAGTCCAAAATGAAAGATTAAGCCATGGTTTTAGCTAATCTTCATGCAGAGGAGGCTGCCTGCTCTTCCTATCTGGGGTTTGAGAAATTCTATTATGCTGCAGCATATCTCCAAGGAAGGATTTGAGTGATGATGTTAGCAGCCTATCTTACACTAATTTTTACACTTAATAGCACATGATAAGCCTGTTGTCTGCAGAGTAGCATTTTCTTCTTGAAAAACGACTCCTGTCATTTGTTGTGCTGCAGCATGAAAACATTTTGCATTTTTCTCTCTGAGGAGTTTTAACTATCCCGTGCTTGGTGATTGTTTCCACTTTGAACCCAACGTACACCTGAGCCAGAGCTGCTGCAAAGAGGTTTACAGGAACTTAATGGTCACAGAATTCTCCATGGACTTCTTGCAGTGCACCTGATGGAGCTGTGAGGTCTCTGATCATCTGTCAGTTTTTCAGGACATTCTTTTGGGTCTTCGATTTGTCCCTTCTTACAAAGCATCCTGCCAAAATAATGCCCTTCAAAGACACTGAGCCCCCTTATTGCAAGCCTCTTGAGGGCTTCGAGCTCCTAAAAGCCTTCAAACTGTGGCATTTCTGTACCTGCAGAATAATCTCATGCATTTCCCAAAAGACAGGCACAGATAATCTCCTCTGAGGCCTCATTAGAGAATGCAAAGATTTTCCTCTGTGGGTTTATGTCTTGGCCCTCCATCCTGGCAGCAAGGGGGTCCCTGTTCACTGTCATTCATCTTTCTGTCCTGCCCTTCTCTTGGAGTAGTAGAATCACAGAACTGTTTAGGTTGAAGAAGACTTCTAAAATCGAGTCCAGCTAGTCCTCAGCACTGCCAGGGCCACCACTGACCCTTGTCCCCAAGTGCCACATCCATAGGGCTTTTGTGCACTTCCAGGCATGGTGGCTCCACTATTCCAGTGCCTGACCACCCTTCTGGCATTTTTGCTCCTTGCCAATTTCCCTCTTTTATTGTGTATTCTTCTTCCAAGCCAATTTCCACTGTTTCTCACCTGCCTTTGAGTGACTTTTTGTGGTATCTCTGCTTTTTCCTCCTTTTGAACTCTGGTAACTTCTCCCTTCCTCACCAAGTACTATGGGTCCTTTGTGCTGGCTTTTGCAATCCCTCCCTGACTGCATCCACAGTCATTGAGGCAGACTTTGTAAAGCTGTCTTTTCCTTAAAGCCATTCCTGGGTCTGAAATCTGCCATGTGGTACACTTAGAACTTTTAAAAATCATTGCAAAAAAGCTTAGGACCATCTGCTCTGTTTTTACAGACAGACTGTAGGCAGACTGCTGTGTTGGCCAAAATGATGTGGTCATTAAATCACCGTGATGTTTCTCATTGTCAGGTTGAAGTTCTACCACTCCAGCCTAAACCCAAAGTCCTTTCAATTCTGCATGTGCAGGCAAACCATCACTTGGCATTAAATTGATTAAATATTCTGCTAAAGTGGGCTCAGTGAAGCAAAGGCTACCCAGACTGGATCACCTTCTCTGCTGGAACAGCTTTTTCTTGCCTGAGACTTCTGTTAAGAAACCAGAGAGCCTGTGGAGGAGAGAATGGTTTGGGGTGACCTAATTGTGGCCTTGCAGTACCTGAAGGGAGCTGGCAAGAAAGACGGAGAAAGACTTTTTACAAGGGCCTGGAGTGATGGCACAAGGGGAAATGGTTTCAAACTGGGAGTAGTTTTAAATTAGAGATTAGGATTAAATTCTTCCCTGTGAGGGTGGTGAGGGCCTGGAGTGATGGCACAAGGGGAAATGGTTTCAAACTGGGAGTAGTTTTAAATTAGAGATTAGGATTAAATTCTTCCCTGTGAGGGTGGGCAGGCCCTGGCACAGGGTGCCCAGAGAAGCTGTGGCTGGCCCTGGATCCCTGGAAGTGTCCCAGGCCAGGCTGGATGGGGGCTCTGAGCAGACTGGGAAAGTGGAATGTACCCCTGCCCGTGGCAGGGCGTTGGAACTGGATGGGCTTTGAGGTCTCTCTCAACCCAAGCCATTCTGTGATTCTGTGATTTTGTGATGTGATACTTGAGCTCAGTCTTGAGCATTCAAAAACCATCTGCATTTGTCCAAATTTGGGCCTTTCCACGGATCTCCCATTTGCCTTGTTGCAGAAATTTAGTAGTAGCTAAGCCAAAGTGGCATCAGGTACCTGGTGGAGCCTGTGCAGCAGGTTTAGGCTCTGCCCTTGAAAGTTTGTGATTCCTGCTGACACCAAGGAGCCCGATTTGTGGGCGAGGCAGGAGCTGGGAGGCTGTTTCCATGTTGGCCAGACAGCCTGGCAGCCAGGGAGATCACTTGTGCCTGTGACTCTGGGGTGTCGTGAGGGCTGACAGCCTCCCCGGCAGCTCGAGCTGCTGCAGAGCTCCTGTTTAATTGTTTTTCCAGAAATTGCACTCTTGGATTGAAACCTCCCTTCAGGAGAAGGCGTCTGCAGGCACTGCTGCCCCTGGGATTGGGTTCTGCTCTGCTGGGCCAAGGTGGGCACTTACACCAGTGCCATGGGAACTCCATTAACCTGGTGGTTGAAAACATGGTCAGAAAAATATGTTTTGTAGTCACAGCTCAAGCCTCCACTCCTTTTAACTTTGCCTTGAAGCTTTGACTGGTATCCTAACCCTCCAACAGAACTGGTTTCTAGGAAGTGTGTTACTGCCTTCCTCATTTTCTGCTGCTTTGGTAAAACAGATGGATTTCAATGTCTCTGTGGTAAAGCATTTCCTCGAGATTCCCCCTTCCCACAGACACTTTCACGGGTTCTTTTCCTCAGAGGAGGCACATGAGTGATCAGAAGACCTCAGGCAGTTGTCAGGGGCCCTGCAAAAGCCCCTTGGCCCTTGCCTCCCCCTCAGAGCAGCGTTCAGGGGTCTCAGAGGTGCACACCCAGCCAGGGCACATCCAGCTGATTTCCAGCTGAGATGGGCTCTGTGAGCTCCTCTTTTATTGAAGTTGGGCACATTCATTTGTTGTTTCAGGGCAGATTTTCAAACAGGCTTGACTGATGTGTTGGCATCTGAGTGAAAGGTGCGTGTTCAAAACTGAAGGGTTTTGGAGAAGTTCCTGCTCTGGTATTTATGTATCCAGACATCCAGACAACTTAGGCTGCATTGGTGTGATAGTTTTTCTTATTGTCTGAATAGGTCTTGTGGTCTTTTAGCAATTTAGGTGGAACTTGGGCTGCATTTGCCTTTACTTGTGCTGTTCACAAGGGGATAGGAAACACTCGGGTGCATCTTTGCTGTGGCAGCTGAGGAGCTTCTGGTCCCAGTGGGTTTTCCTGCAATCCTTGTCACAACTGGAATGGAGAAGCTGGTCGGGGAAGTCCTTTGCTTTGCCAGGTAAGTTACAGCTCTGGCCATCAGCAGCTGCCCACAGCTCCCAAGAAAGTGCTGGAGCACTGGGAGTCCCTGGAATCTCCTGTTCTTTACTAATGCTCAGGGGGGTCAGCAGCTTGGCTTCTGCTTCCACAGTTTGCTTGGGCCACGTGTAGGGAATTCGGTTCCAGGCTGTGTTTTCAGGTGGATTTGTCCAAGTGTGTTGTGTTTCTCTCTTTCCAGATGGAACTGTTCTTTCTTTCTGAAAATGGAGTTTTCCACACTGTTACAGGCTGTCTGGTTAAAAGCTGGAAGAGGTGAAACACTCTGGGCTGCCTGGGCAGGACCTGCAGGGCCTGGATGTCTCTGCTGGGCTGGTGGGTGCTCCCTGAAGAACCACACCAGGTCACCTAAATTAGAGCAGCCATTCAACTGCTAATAGCTCTGGCTAAGGTCAGGCTGAGATCAACCATGACTAGAGAATTGTGGAGCTGAGAACAGCTCTCTGATTCATGTTAAGGAGATTCTTCTGGAAGCAAAATTGAAATTTATATTTTGAATGGGTTTCTGAGACAGGACTGTGTATGTGAAGGCTCATTTCCTAACAGTTTGGATTAAATCTGTTGTTGATGTTCTGGAGCTTAAATATGTTTCTAGAAATGGAATAAAGGAATAGTCTCTGGGTACTTTACAGATAATGCTGAATATCAGCTACGATATGACAGCAATAAGCACATCAAACTGTGGGCTCCTGGCATCATTGATATGCTGTGTGTGCAGAGGCTTTGTACATCACTAGGCTTTGTGCCTGACAACTGCAAGGATGTTAATTATTATGCTATAATTCATCAGCTGAAGGACCTTGCAGCACTGTTATTAAGCCAAATTCTGAGACCTTTGCTAGGTCATTAAGCAAAAACTAAGTAAAGACTAATTTACTCTGTTACTAATCAATGGATTAAATGTATTCGGAAGTCCTGTTTTAAAAAGGAAGGTACTGCTTAGGTGGAAAGTGAAGAAACTATGTAAAAATATTTAAGCAAAAAAATAAATTACTCTTCACAGTTTAAATAATTTTTTAAAATAATATTTTCTGCAGAGTCCTGTGAGCCCAGGGCAGTTCCTGATTTGAGGAGCTACTGGGCTTACAAGAAATAATGAGAATGGGCTGGAATTTTACCCAGTAAGGCAGGTCCTGTTCACAACCTGTGATCTCTCCCCTTCCTCCTCTCTTGTGGCTCTGCTGTGGTTTGTGACTGAGGACCCTCTTTACTGCCCCAGTGTAGTCAAAGTATCACTTTTCCAGATTTCCCCATCCTTAGCTTGGGCTCAAAAGGCTTCTTGACCTTCTTGGCTTTGATTTCAAGACCCTCAGGTTCAAAACCTGTCTTGGGTGGGACCCTGACCCCCAAATGAGCTGTGCAGGGAGTGCCCTTGGCCATCTGGACATTCTCTGATCCCAGCTATATCAGTGACCTTGTTGTCAGCACTCACTGAGTCACTGCTTCTCAAATCCCTGGATTTGTGTTCTCCTAGAGCCCCTCTGCCCTCCCTGGCTCCCAGGATGGTTTTTCTTCCTTAGCACATGACTGAACAGGGACAGGCTGCTTCTCAGGAGTGGTTTTCCTGTGGCAGCAGCGCGGTGTGACCCTTCAGCAGGTGCCAGATCCTCCTCACTGGAAGCACTGCCCAGCTCCCAGTTTAGCTCCCCAGAGCTCACACTCAGCCCCTGAACCAAACCCAGCCCTGGCTTCTCCTGCTTGGCCCATCCCTGCTGCCAGAGCTGTTTCCAGGTGCCTGGGCCATCCCTAGGTTTGATGCCTTTTGGAAGTGCCAGCTCTGTGGCTTCCCACAGGGACAGGAGATCAGATCTGGGAGCCTATCAGCTAAACAGCCTGTGGGGCTTCCAGGGTTGGTTTTTTTTTTAACTTGCTTTTGCATCAGTATCTGACAGGCTCAAATCCCAGGGCACCAAAGAATTACAGCAAATATTTACTCTCCTTCCTGTTGTGGTAGCACCTGGGAGGCCGTCTCTGAAACGTGAGGGGTGTTGTGCTGGAGCCCCATTCCTTGTGCTTGAGTTATAGACACAGCTCCTGCCCCAAGAGCATTCCATTCCAGCAGACAAGGAAGTTGCAGGGAGGTGAATCTATTTAGGACAAAGTCTGAGGGCAGAGGCAGACATGAACCAAAACCCTCCCGAGCTCCCTTTGGCCGCAGCCCCTGGTTAGTGCTGGGAGCAGACTGCCAGCTCCTCGGGCTGAGGGGCTGTCAGAGATGTGTTTGTAGGCAAACCACGTCTGCCATTGCCCCACCAAATGAAGGGGAAAGTTGGAGGAGGCTTTTGTTGCTTTCTTATTTTTTCTTTCACATTACATAAGTATGTAAGCTGCTAGGATCATTAGAACGAACTTCTCCTCGTTTCTCAAAACCAATCTCTTGTTTTGACATTCGCAATCTGGCTCTTCCCTGGTGCTTTCGTGGTGCTCGTGTGGAAACGAGCAGCCTGCATTCCCTCCTTCTCCTCCTCCTTACGTGACTGGAAAAGAGAAGTTCAGGCATCCATTAAATTCCCATCGAGAGACAAGTGCTGAAGTGTGAGCTGGCTAAGGTTTCCTGCATCTTTCCTCATATTTATAGTTCAGCGATTTAAAGCACATAATCAAGTTTATTGGGTGAGAAACACATTCCAGCCCATTCCTATTGCCATGGGACAGCCAAGGAGGGGAGCACTGGTGGGTAGGGAGATGGAGCAGGGGACTGACAGTAGCTGGCTGGTACTGGAGGCAGTTTCTTTTCTCCTGAAGTGTCTATTTCTGGCTCATGCATATTATGGCACAGATATTTCCCAGAAGATGATGTGGTTTTTATTTGAAGGCAGCTCTTTCTGCTGACTCCAGATGGAAAGGCAGGGTATTTGGGTTATGGCCTATATGTGCACATCATGTTCAGTGTGATGGGGAAAAGGGGCTCAGTCCACGGAGTCACAGAATATCCTGAACTGAAAGGGACCCACAAGGGTCACCAAATCCAACTCCTGGCCCTGCATGGGGCACCCCAACAATCCTACCCTAGGAATCCCTGGGGGCAGTGTCCAAACCCTCCTGGAGCTCTGGCAGCCTTGGGGCTGTGACCCTTCCCTGAGGAAGAACCTTTCCCCTGGGCTTTGTGCAAGGCTGAATCCTGTGCTCAGGGAATGGTTTTAGAGTATAACAGGAGAGGTTTAGATTAGATGTAAGGGAGAAATTCCTGACTGTGAGGGTGGGGAGGCCCTGGTACAGGTTGCCCAGAGAGCTGTGGCAGCCCCATTCCTGGAAGTGCTCCAGGTTAGATGGAGCTTGGAGCAGCCTGGTTTAGGTAAAGGTGTCCCTGCCCCTGGCAGGGAGGTTGGAACTGGATGGTCTTTCAAGTCCTTTCCAACCAAGCCATTCCATGATTTTATGATTGTATGATGTGGAGGTCACCTTGTCTTTTGCTCTCTGAAGAACACAGTCGCTGGATCTCAGCTAAATGGAGGTTTGGGGTTTGCTGCCAACAGCTCTGGCCTCCCTGTGTTAATTCACTGCTGTTTAATTACAGTGGAGCTGTCCTGCCTTGGCTTTACAAAGTTGTGTGCAGGCTGGTCGAATGCCATCATCTTTAGGGCTGGACTGTACAAAGCTGGCCCATCAAATCAGTGCTTTTTGCCAAACCCAGAGCTGTCCCAGGCCTGCTCATGAACCCTTTTATCCCTGGGCAGCACAGCAGGGCTGGGACACGCTGCCTGCCCGTGCTGGGGGCAGGGAGGTTTGTGCTGCAGGAGGCTGTCAGCTGGCTCAGGGGGTTGTGATGTGCTCTCGGGTACCTCGTCTGCCACTCTGTGGCTGCTGTGTGACAGCAGAGAGGCACCAAGCAGCCAGAGCCAGGGGCAGAGCCTGCACAGGGGCTGTGCTCAGCAGTGTCACAGCAGTCACTGTTTTCTCCTCAGAGTCGCAGTCAGAGAGCAGAACAAGCTTTAACCTCTGCACAGACAGGAGGCACAGCATGTCAGCCCTGAGATTTGTCTTCAGCTGGCCTCAGCTTCAGCTTTGTGAGGGAAGAACGTTTGGAAGCTCATCATCGTGTGCCAGATGGGTCAGTATTTTGTCCATCATGAACAAATAGGCTGCAAGAAGCTGGGGGATACACAGGGAGGAGAGTAGGACTGTGCTGCAGAAAGGTCGTGTTCTGCCAAGTGAGCAGCACAGGGGAAGAAACAAATTGTAGTAGAGAACGTGACTAACCCTGGTCAGCAATGATGTGCCTAAAGCTGAAATCCATCACTGTTACAGCTCTGCAGGAGGACAGAAAGAGACAGAGGGAATATAACAACTGTGTGAGTAAGAAAATCCAGTTGCAGCAGCAAGGCTCAGTGCCCTGGCATGGTGCAGGTGCTGTATTTTTGTTCTTTCTCGCTCCTTTTTCCCCCTCTGCCTCAGCCTGCCTGCCTTTGTGAGGGCTCTGCTGACCTCTCCGTGTGACTTCTTGGCTGTCTCTGCTCTTCCCTGCCTGCTTAAGACAACTGAGCACAAAGTACCCCCACGCTGTCACCTCCACTGCTCCTTGCACGAGGGGGACATCCTCTGAGCAGCCACAGCCTTTCTGCTCATTTCTCAGATCTCTGCTTAAAAACCTCAGCTCCTGTTGAGCCTTCAAACCTCCACAGCAAGGCTTAGTACCCAAAGACAAACTCTTGAGATTGTTTCTCAGGGCTGAGCTGATGCTCTGCTTTGTGCCTCTGTTCTTACTGTCTGTGGGGACAGAAGTGCTAGGCTGGGTGACTTCCACAGCAAGCAGCTATATTAAAAAAAAAAAAAAAAAAAAAAAAGGGGGTTTTCCCAAATTTTTNAAAAAAAGTGAGTTTTCCTGAATGTTTTCACTCTCCATTTTCACTCTATTTCATCAGAAGTGACCTGAAGCTCCTGCTTTTCATCAGGCACCCTGGGGAAGCCTTGCTATGAAATACTCCTTCTTTGATGGAAAACACTTTGAATCAGAAAGTGTTTCCAGTTGGGGTTTTTTTGACCATGGCTATCACAGTGGGGTGCTGCTTTGTCAGACATGTGATATGTGATCTTACAGTCTGTGTGCTTTGGAGTCTGGAGTTCATCTGGAGCAGCACTGAAGTCCTGTCCTGGGATGCTCTTGACTGTGCTGTACATGAAAGGTGTTGAAGCAGAGACCTGGTGGGTTTGGTGAGTTGTAGTGTCAGATACAGATCCAAATGGAACTCATGGCCATAATCAAAACAAATCCCACGCTAGAGGGTCTTTTTCTTTTCTCTTTTTCAAACTGAAGCTGCATTTTTTGCCAGGATGCACAAGAACAAGGCCTGTGCAGCTCAGGGACACCCACGTGGAGCTAAGATGTTTAAGCCTTGCTAAATGCAAACTCACACAACTCTCAGCTGGATCACCACTGTGTACAAGATCCTGGGCAGGCTGACCCTTGTTTCCAGGAAAATCACCTTAAAATCTTCCTTCTTTTACCCACTAGACTGAATGTTGTGGTACTTCCCACAGCAGGGAGAGGAGTGCCTGCTGCTGTGTCTGTCAGCCTGCTTAGTGTGCTTCCACAGATAGAAAGGCAGGGAGAAAAGTACCAAAACCACTGGAAATACTTCATGTTTGTCCAGCTCAGATACCCCATTTGAGTCTCTGGGACTGGTCAGCAGGTGCTGAGGTCAAAGCACTCAGTGTCTGGTGGTATTTTCCTGCTGTGAGGGGCTCTGGCCAGTGCCCCTCAGATTGCTGGAAGAGCAGGGCTCAAAGCTGTGCAGATTTGGAAAACATTGGCATCAAATCCTGCTAAGGAGGAAACTTTGTCAAGTGAAAGGGAGGGGGAAAAGAGAGGATGAAGACAGGGAAATGAGCTGTGACTGCAGCGTGGCCATCCTGGGACTGTCCATCCTGGGCTCCTGCCAGTCTCTGACCTGCCTGCTCCATCCTCTCCTTCCCCAAACACTTCCAGCTTGGTGATCCTCCTCTCCCTACCCCTCCTCCCTCCAAACACTTGAAACTCCTCCTGCACTTCCCTGTCAGTTGTTGTTCATGTCAACTCCAAATAACTGCAAATAATCAAGCATGGAGCTCCTCTCTTCTGGTTCCCATGCACCCTGGCACGAGGAGCCCAAAGCTGTGAAAATGGTGTGTGGGGAGGTGCTCTCATCCTTCAGGCAACACTGAAGGTAGGTAAGCACTGAAATTAATAAACAGGAGGGTTTGAATAGATCCCCTCCCCCAGCTGCAGTGATTTTTCTCATGGAGGCACTGATCCATAAAGTTTTGAGTTGAGAACTGTGTAAGTTGATTTAAAAATGCATCCAGTTCTGGCTGCAGGCATCTGGCCTGGGGTGGAACAAGGAATAGCTCAGAGGTCTGTGCTGCCTTCCCCTGCCCTGGCTGTGGTACCCACAGCTCTGAGTCTGCAAGGGCTGGGTGAGTGGTCCTGGGTGCTCTGCAGTTGGGATGTGGGGCTGGGGCTCTTATTTTCCCGTGGAGTGGAGCATCCTCATCATGGCTCTACAGGGAGCAGAGGACTGGACAGGGACAAGTTTTCAAGCTGCCTGATGATTTTGGGGTTTTGCACTTAAAAGACTGTTCCTTTTCTAGAGTTAAAGTTCCATTATCTTCTGCCTATCAGCCCCATTTCAGCTTTCACAATGCACAGCTCCCAAATCAGCTG
>VYXF01008301.1:144914-201170 GCA_013397295.1 Polioptila caerulea
GCACCCTGGGGAAGCCTTGCTATGAAATACTCCTTCTTTGATGGAAAACACTTTGAATCAGAAAGTGTTTCCAGTTGGGGTTTTTTTGACCATGGCTATCACAGTGGGGTGCTGCTTTGTCAGACATGTGATATGTGATCATACAGTCTGTGTGCTTTGGAGTCTGGAGTTCATCTGGAGCAGCACTCAAGTCCTGTCCTGGGATGCTCTTGACTGTGCTGTACATGAAAGGTGTTGAAGCAGAGACCTGGTGGGTTTGGTGAGTTGTAGTGTCAGATACAGATCCAAATGGAACTCATGGCCATAATGAAAACAAAACCCACGCTAGAGGGTCTTTTTCTTTTCTCTTTTTCAAACTGAAGCTGCATTTTTTGCCAGGATGCACAAGAACAAGGCCTGTGCAGCTCAGGGACACCCACGTGGAGCTAAGATGTTTAAGCCTTGCTAAATGCAAACTCACACAACTCTCAGCTGGATCACCACTGTGTACAAGATCCTGGGCAGGCTGACCCTTGTTTCCAGGAAAATCACCTTAAAATCTTCCTTCTTTTACCCACTAGACTGAATGTTGTGGTACTTCCCACAGCAGGGAGAGGAGTGCCTGCTGCTGTGTCTGTCAGCCTGCTTAGCTGTGCTTCCACAGATAGAAATGCGGGGAGAAAAGTACCAAAACCACTGGAAATACTTCATGTTTGTCCAGCTCAGATACCCCATTTGAGTCTCTGGGACTGGTCAGCAGGTGCTGAGGTCAAAGCACTCAGTGTCTGGTGGTATTTTCCTGCTGTGAGGGGCTCTGGCCAGTGCCCCTCAGATTGCTGGAAGAGCAGGGCTCAAAGCTGTGCAGATTTGGAAAACATTGGCATCAAATCCTGCTAAGGAGGAAACTTAGTCAAGTGAAAGGGAGGGGGAAAAGAGAGGATGAAGACAGGGAAATGAGCTGTGACTGCAGCGTGGCCATCCTGGGACTGTCCATCCTGGGCTCCTGCCAGTCTCTGACCTGCCTGCTCCATCCTCTCCTTCCCCAAACACTTCCAGCTTGGTGATCCTCCTCTCCCTACCCCTCCTCCCTCCAAACACTTGAAACTCCTCCTGCACTTCCCTGTCAGTTGTTGTTCATGTCAACTCCAAATAACTGCAAATAATCAAGCATGGAGCTCCTCTCTTCTGGTTCCCATGCACCCTGGCACGAGGAGCCCAAAGCTGTGAAAATGGTGTGTGGGGAGGTGCTCTCATCCTTCAGGCAACACTGAAGGTAGGTAAGCACTGAAATTAATAAACAGGAGGGTTTGAATAGATCCCCTCCCCCAGCTGCAGTGATTTTTCTCATGGAGGCACTGATCCATAAAGTTTTGAGCTGAGAACTGTGTAAGTTGATTTAAAAATGCATCCAGTTCTGGCTGCAGGCATCTGGCCTGGGGTGGAACAAGGAATAGCTCAGAGGTCTGTGCTGCCTTCCCCTGCCCTGGCTGTGGTACCCACAGCTCTGAGTCTCTGCAAGGGCTGGGTGAGTGGTCCTGGGTGCTCTGCTGTTGGAATGTGGGGCTGGGGCTCTTATTTTCCCGTGGAGTGGAGCATCCTCATCATGGCTCTACAGGGAGCAGAGGACTGGACAGGGACAAGTTTTCAAGCTGCCTGATGATTTTGGGGTTTTGCACTTAAAAGACTGTTCCTTTTCTAGAGTTAAAGTTCCATTATCTTCTGCCTATCAGCCCCATTTCAGCTTTCACAATGCACAGCTCCCAAATCAGCTGTTCTTTTTTGTTTCTTTTAACAAAGCCTGGCTTAGGAAATGTCCCTTGAGACATCTGTGGAAGATTCTTGCTTGCAAAGCTACCTACTGATGTGCTCCTAATTATTGCATTATCACATTATTTCAATGATGCCTCCAGTACAGAGGATTTTATCTTATCTTTTCATGAACAGGGCGTTTTTATTTGGATTTTCTTTGGAATTGGAAGTTGTGAGTAGAGTTTCTGGAGTCTTCTAGCGGGGTATAGTCCCTCCTGCTTTAATAAAGGGTGTATGGCCAAGGGAGAGGCAGTTCATCTCTTGCCTGTCATGAGACACACTGGAGAGCAGTGCTGAGGGTCAGGGGGGGATTTTTTCAGCCCTTTACAGGGTTCACTTGGGTGTTGCTGTACTTGTCTTGTTCTTCTGGCAGTTTTAAACTGTAAACATCTTTTTGGGACTGACTAGAATGGTTTTGGGGATGTTTCTGGTGTCGTTAGGGTTTTTTTTCCATGTGAGACATCCGGGCAGGAGGAGGAAGAGGAAGAGGACAGGCTTGTGATGAAGTCAGAGGGCAGAGCTGAGGCCTCAGTTCAGTTCTGGTTGCCTGCTGTGCTGCATTGGCTGGCATTGAACCCAGGTATTTGGGGCCAGGTTCTAAATCCAGCAAGGTGAATATTAGAATAGCCATTGTTTTCAGTGGGGAAATGTTTCATTGATTTTTTTTTCCCCCACAGGAAGAAAACCGAAATAATTAAAAGTATCCCAGACCGTGGTCTCATTTTCCTTTCTCTGTTAGCTGCTATTTCTGATGCCTGTTTAAAAAACATGTGAAGCATCACAGTTTCCTAACCTGACACTGTTCCATGCACTCCTGATGCTTGCCTTGCTTGGAGATCAGTGAAGCAAATGAATCCAGAAGCTGAAAAGCCTTTGAGCCAGGCCCCTGGAGCAGAGCAGGTCAGGACTGCCAGAGATGGTGGATTTCAGAGGGCCTGGAAGGACCAGAGCTGCTTACTCTGGAGAACTGGAAGGAAACCAATAAACTTTGGTTTCCCAAATGCCAGAAAAGTCATCAAGAAACTGTTCACTCTGACTTTAGTCTAGATTGCTTGGAGCAGTGATAAATAGAGGGTCAGTGTGCACATGTGGGTGGTTAACATCGTTCAGGAGCTGTATTTTCAAAAAACAGCACCTCTGTGATGCTTTGTAACTTTACTGGTACCTTGATCTCCACGAGTGTGCTGATGTTCCGTTCCTTCCCGAGGGACTGAGCTGTGACGGTGTTGGACTGGTTTTGGCTTCATCCACGGGTGGATCTCAGAGCCCTTCCCAGGAATCAGCTGTCTGACTTTTTCCCAGGCCCCTGTGGAGCAGATAAATGCCATATGTCCCTCTGCCAGCTGATCTGTCCCTGCAGTGTGGCTGTCAGAGGCTCTGTGCTTACGACAACGAGCGGTTTGAACCATGTCCTACCCAGGGATCTGCTTTCCTCTGAGGATGGAGGAGAATCTTTCCATAATGAGCCATCCCTGTCAGTGCTGCAGCAACACAAGGTTCCTTCAGACTTTAATGATGAAAGGCAGAGTGAAGCACCAGCCTCTGGTAACAAGCAGAGCGCTGCACTTTGATGTTTTCCTTGAGGAAATCAAACGGGAAGTTGCGTTGACTCCTGGGATCTGTTTGCTAAGCACACATATGTCATGGGTGTGGGGAGAGGGGGAGGTTTAGGCTGCATATCAGGAAAGGTTCTTCCCCCAGAGGGTGCTGGGCACTGCCCAGGGTCCCCAGGGAATGGGAATAACCCCGAGGCTGGCAGAGCTCAAGGAGCGTTTGGACTCCGCTCTCAGGGATGCACAGGGTGGGATTGTTGGGGTGTCTGTGCTGGGCCTGGGGTTGGATCCAGTGATCCTTGGGGGACTCTTCCAGCCCAGGATAATCTATGATTCTCTGTTGGGGACCATTAGGATAATCTAATGGCTTTGTGGAAACCACAGTGGCCAGGAAATACGGCGTCTCTGGGAGCTGGCTGTGCACGGAAGGGGAGTCTCTGTGCTGGTAATCAGGCACATAAAAATGAGTGAGGGCAGGATTCCCTTGCACACCTGATCCCAAAGGAGCTGTCTAGAGGAACCCAGCTCCCTCCACGGCCCACAGGCTGAGGGTGCCTCAGCAAGACAGTGTGAGCTGTCCTGTGTGGCCCTTCCACAGGCACTCTCTGGCCAGAGAAGTTTGGAGGGGCATAGCCAGGTGGCAAGCAGAATCCCTGGGAAGAGAGTCTGGCTGCCAGAGAGGGCTGAGCACTGCCTGCAGGGCTGTCTTATGTGCAGGAAAATCTGAATTCAGGGTGTGTAAATCTTGCTCTGTGTGTGTCCTTCCCTCACCAATTAATTTACATGGAAACACCTTTTGGGATCAGCTGAGCTACATTTGTCAAACTTTACCAGCCTATTGGCTCATGTAAGGGTGTCGGTTTCCCAGCTGGATTTTGCCCCCAAAATCCACGGTGTGACATTGATATCCATTTCAGTGCTCCTGCCAGCACAGCTGGAAATCCCTGCCTTGCTGCTGTTGGGAGCAGCTCCATCCTGCCTGTGGCTACCTGTGAGACAATCAGCTCTAATCTCATCAAGCACACCTGGAGTGTGCCTGGGAGCACAGAGGATGCTGGAGCACTCAGGAAAGCCTGGAAATCCTGCTTTGGCAGACTTTGGAGGTCAATTTGCACTGGTTGGGGCGGCCCCTGGAAGCAGAACAGGAAGCCAAAAGCTTAAACTGCAGTCAAGGAAGAAGTGAAGTTGTCTCTGCAGGGCAGGGAATCTCTCAAGCAGATTGTGAAGTTGCTTCAGGAGGGTTTAAACACCAGGTCAAGCTCACATCATCCTCCTGCAAGGCTGAGTGGATCCTCTGCTGTGCCAGAGAAATGCATCGAGTGACCTCCGGAGGTGTCTTGTTAGCCCTATTGCACCATTAAAGCTCTAGCTTTGGAGAATAACTTTTTGGGGGGGATCCAATTACATGAAATTCTATTGCAGGCATTGCTCTCAAGATCCCTTAAAGGCTTGGTCTGGTTGTGGACTGCAGCAGGAGTGGATCAGAGGGGAGAATTGTGAAGGTTGTTCAGTGGCTCAGCCTTTTAGCTCCATCCCCTCAGCACTGGTGGCCACCACCAGGGATGTCTTGGGGAGCTGGCAGGCAGCAGAGGTGATTTGATCACTTTTATGGTGATTTGTAGGATTAGAGGTCTCCTCTTGAAGCAAAGTCTATCACACTGGTATCATCACCACTGAAAAATTTCATATCCGTAAAATGCTCGTTTACTTTGGGGTTTTGGCCACACAGCCACACTCAGTGGTCTGAATTGAACTGCCACATAGTTTTGCTCAAGGCATCACACCAAATATTTCCCCAGGAATGGCTCTCAGCCTTCAGCAAGGTGAGTTGTAGTTTTGTTGTTCCACTCTTTAGGTGCAAATCCAGTATTTCTGACAAGTTCTGGCTCACACAATCTGTCTGTGAGCAGCCTCAGAGCCAGACAACTTCCATGCAGTATTTTTAGTGGGTAAGTGACCAGTGAAAAACCCTAAATCTGGAAATAATTAAACTTCTGCTTTAATTTTCAGTGTCAGCTGAATACTCGAGGGAATTTCAACATGATGTATGAATAATTAACACTAGCAGTTTAAAGCAGCTTTCTTGCTAAGACTAAGTGCTATGCAAAGGAAGGAAAATAAAAACACCCTTTAAAATTTCCTAAAGGGAAAGGTAAATAATTACTTAACCTCCTGAGACACTGGTGAAGTCAGAAACTTCCATTTAAACGACTCTGTCAATAATTTAATATTTTAATTGCCACAAAATTATGGAATTCAGCTACAATTCCCAGAGCAAATTGTGGCTGTGTCCCCCTGGTTGAGCTCCTCATGTCATTTCATGATTATACATTTTAAAGGCAGTGGCCCAACATGTTGCATGTGTGCCTGGTTTAAAAGTAAAACCACAGTTTCAAGGTAAAATTTCATTTAAGAAGTCATATCCAGCTTTCCTGGAGGAGGAGTGTTGTCCCATTCTAGTATTTTTCTGAGCATGCATCACTTGCTTCTATTGTGCCATAGGGGTGACATAGATACCCTGGAAGGGAGAGAGCTGGAGCTGGAGCTGCAGCTTTCCATCTTTGCCTCTTGATTTTGTACAATTCAGGGTCTTGACTTTGCTCTCACCACAGCTCCTCCTTGTCTTCTGTGCTCGAGTTCCTCATAAAGCAAAACAAAAAGCACAGTTCTGCATCAAATACGTCACCAGGAGATTGTACTGCTATGCATGCTGATGATCACAAAGAAAATACTGAACAGATTTACTTTAACTCTCTAAAGAAATTCACTTCCAGGCTGAATGCCAGCATGTGAAATATTGGCTTAAAAAGGAGCAGTTTTGGAAGGTGATAAAGCCCTGGAAATAGGATGAAATTTCCAAATGCTCCAGAGCTATAACAAACAGTTTGTGGTAATAAAGAGTTGGCAAGGATAATCCCTGTTTGAGAAGAGATTCTGGAGGATGGAGCAAAATAAAGTCACTTAATATCAGTTTAAAGTCTGGCCTTGTTACTGAAGTCAGATTTTTTGTGGAATCATAGAATAGTTTGTGTTCAAAGGGATCTTGAAGGCCATCCCATTCCAACCCCCTGCCTTGGGCAGGGACACCTCCCACTAGACCAGGATGCTCCAAAGGAGTTCCTGCAGGGTTCCTTCCCTGTGTGGCCAGGTGATTCAGAGAGCTTCATCTGAGGGTGACTCCTGTCTGGTTAACATCCATCAGAGTCAGCCTGCTCAGTGAAGAACAGCTCAGCCTGCAAATCTCTTTTCTTTCTGTCGCAGCCTTTCAACAACAATGTGATCCCATTTAATAACTTCTGGTAACACTTGGTTAGTGCTCTAAACTGAGAGGAGATGGGCAAAAATGGATACGAGTGCATCTTGGCAAGGATTCAGCTGGATCTGAAGAGGAGAACGAGAAAGAGACAGTGTGTGTTTGTGTGTGTGCATGTGTGTGAAAAGCCTCGCCAAAGGAGAGCCAGTGAAAATCCACTGTTGTTGTGTAGCTCTGGTCAGGCAATCTGACAGCTCTGTGCTGCAAAAAGCAGAATAATTAGCACTTTATCCCTAATTAAGGGTGTTTTGGGCACCTTTGATTTCTATCTCTCTCACTGAATTTGTTCCTAGTCTTAAAACATTGTTTTTAATTGCTCTTTTCTTTGGAATAATGAATAATTTAGACTCCTAACATTTAAGAAACAATATTCTTCCAGACTGGTTTCAAATGTACTTTGCAAACCCAAACCCAAGCGCTTCATCAGGCGCTGAATTACAGCAATATGTCACTGCAGACTCTTCCTGTCTTCCTGCAGATATATCCAGATACAAACACATGCAGTTTGCCTGGAAGCTGACTTCATCCCAGCTCCGTTTGGCACTGCCTGAGAAGCTGATCCATGACCTTGCAGCCTGGAAAGCGTGCAGGAGGCAAGGAAAATGGGAGAGTGCAGCTCGAGTTGGAGGTAGTGCAGGTTTCCAAGGAATTTGTGGCGCAGGAGGGAAGTTTGTGCTCAGAGGTGAGGAGTCCAAGGCTCCAGGTGCAGAGGGTGGCTGGAGAGCACACAGGTACAAGTGCCAGCCTGAGTGACACGAGAGGGAGCTGTGGACTCTCCTGAGGGTTCCCCCAGGCATGGGGGAACATGGAAACACGGGTGAATGGGCAGGAGAATGAACTCGGGAGCCCAGGAGCCTCTGGAAAGGCACACCAGGCATCTGCTGGGTTCGTGCTGTGAGATGTGTGGAGCTCAATCATATGAATTCTAATAAGTAACTGAGGAAAGTAAAGCATGGAAAGACGCCTTTGAATTCATCCTTTTATGAATGAATTCATCCAATTAATACATCCAATTAACTTCTGTAAGTTTTAAGCTGATATCAAAAGCATTTGGTTTTTAGCAAGAACTTTCTGCTTGTGTGTAGGCCTTAAAGATGTTGCAATAATAACCTTGAAAGTATAATTTTAGAATATTGCTTGTATTATCTCGGAGTTTTAATTAGTGAGAAAAAGGAAGCTGGACATCACTATCATAAGATTGTTAGTCCTGAGAATTAAGTCAAGTCTACATCTGGAAGCCAGACCTCATTATCTGGGATCCTCCTTTCTCCCTTCAGAAGTTAGACCACCATCTGGGATACCAAATCATCCAGGAGACCCCAACACCTGGGATACATCCTGAAGAGACTGAAATTGTGACGGGAAAACCGAGAATAGAAACTATAATGAGTATACGTAGAAATTTAAAATAAAAACTGCTGACAACATATCAATAACCCTATAAATACCTGTAAGCCCTCAACTATTGGTGTGCAGTTGGAGGGAAAACTCCCCCCACTGTACCCAGCGTCGCTGAAACTTTGCTCATACTTTACCATATTAAATAATAAAATTAATAGCTGCTGGAAAATTGGCCGAGTCAAGCTTCTTATTCCTAACAGTGCTTCCAGGGTGGCTTTGCTACTGGTCAACCCTAAGTGACCTGGAGAGGAAGTTGGGAGGGAAAACATCTTCCCCAGGGAATACAGATTAAAAATAATAGATGGTTAACACCTGGACTCGATGATTTAGAGGGTTTTTTTCCTACCTAAATGATTCTGGTTGTTCCTGAGTCTGATGCCAGTGTGGAGATAGGAGTTAGATGTGTGGAATTACACCTGCTGTTCTAGTGTTGAGCTTCACTGCTTATTCCTTCCTGTTTATTTTGAATGACACCTGGCTGTAATTCCATGTCATAAATAGGCAATCCTTTAAATTTTGCATTATGTGAAGCTCTGTAAGCATCAGCTCCATCAGCAGAGCTTCCTGGAGGCTTCAGATCAGCTGCTGGGCGAGTCCAGGGCTATCACCAGTGCTTGGAACTCTGCAGATACCCAGTTTCCATATTCCCTGTCTCAGCCTCATTTTCTGGATAGCAGCATTGCTCACAATATCAGGTGCTCTGGAGCTCTGCATCCCTTAACCATTGGTCCATTCCCTGCTCTGTGTGTTCTTCTGTGACTGTGCTTCTTCTGAAATACCCAGTGTATTTTCACTTGAACAAAATTGCTGCTTTCCCTCCCCCTCTCTTCTTTAAAGCTCTTTTAAACACCTCTTGCATTTTTGTCCTCATTCTTGCCTTTCACCCCAGTTCCTGGGTGCATACTACATGCTATACTTGATACAGTCTGAGCTATAAATAAGCAGTTTGTTGGAAAGTAAAATTAGCAGGCCAGATTTTCAACTGCGCTTCTAAATCTGTGCCCAGGCACCTCAGAGTGTGCCTGTCCTCGTTTCCCGAGGTGCTGGATCCTGTTGTTATCCTTGATTTCAATGGGGATTGCTGGTGCTCAGGACTCCTGGAAATCAGGTCACTTTTATATTTGGGTCCTGGGCATGGATGGAAGAGCCTGATCTCCACAAGTGGAGAGATGAAGGCATGGACAGGTTGGAAGCTTGTCCCAGGTCAGAGTGAAGTGGGGATTTGGGGGGAAGTTCCTGTATATAAAGAGCAACATGAGATTCTCAACGAGTGACTGTGGACTCACCTTCCTGTGGTGACAAACTGCAAGTTCCTGAATTCACAAATCACAAAATCCATCGTTTCACTTTGAAATGTGGCCACAGAATTGGAATTGTGGAATTGTTACCCTGATCTGAGCATTGCTGGAAGGGAATCATCTGCAGATCTGCTGCAGGAATGTTCCTGGTGAGTTATGGCTGGAGGTAACCAGAGAACTTTGTCTCCCTGTAATGGTCCTGAAGTGGTGCCAGCTCCATTCTCATCCTGGTCTTTAAAGTGTTGCTCTCCAAGGGAGCACAAAAGGATTCAGTCAGAAGCCTAAGTGAATTTTTTAAAAATAAGAATCTGGAATTTAGGCAAATGGAATAATACAGCTGTGGGTATATCTTGGTGGCTCCTGGCTTGGTCTTCAGCTCAAATCAAATTGTCCAGCTGAGTGTGTAGCACTGTAGCCACGCTAGGGAGCACAACCAGAAATGCCTACAGAGAATCCTGGTCTTTGATTTTTGACAAGCAACAAATTGATGCAAATCAGAACAGGGACAGCTTGGTTGTGCTCCTGCAAATGCACTCATGTGGGGGCTGCTGCTGTTTGTGTGTTGAGTGTGCAACACCTGGGCATTACCCCAGTGATGAGGCTAATTGAAATTACAGTTTCCAGCCAGCACTGCACCAGTGCAAAGGGAAATACTTCAGAGGTGCAGATTTTCACAGGGATTGCTTCCTGTACCAGGGAGCTGCTCCTGTGCTGCCTAACAACCAAAATACAGCTGCTAATGCTGGGGGAAACAGCAGCTCTGGGTTTTTTCGTTCCTGGGGTGGAGGAATTCATGAATGCCACCTAAACCCCTGCTGCTGGCCTGGCTGGGGACACAGGGAGCATGTGCCATTCTCTGACTCTGCTGTGGCCATGTGTTAAAGCTCTGGGGGACTGGGTTGGTCTGGGAACCCTGCCTGGTGCCTTCCAGGCTGGTTTTGAGCCCTCAGCACAGGAGCACCAAAGGATGGATTGCTCAGCAGCTCTGCAGCCTGCCCTCACCTTCGTGCTTCCAAGGCTGCTGAGCCGGGCAGGCTTTGGGAAGTGGGCCAGGAAACAATCTCCTCTAGTTCAGAAATTTCCAGAAACACAATAGGAAGATCATCAAAGAATGACCCCTGTGGCAACTTTACCCATGCCACGGCAGCTCATGCAACAGAGCATCATCAAGGGGGGTGATGGATTTGTTCTGCTGGAGTCTCCTTATGGGTTCATCTCGCTCTGGGATGAGTTGGGAAAAAGGGCTCTGTTGGAGAAGATGAATCAGGAAAGCCTTATAAATACGATTGTCTGACAAAAGATTTTGAGAATATGGAAACTGTAATTGAAATGAAAGTGACCTTTGCCATACCAAACCTCAGTTACTGAACAACCAAAGACAATGGTATGTCCAGCATGGATGTAACCCCCTCTTGTCTAAACAAGACCCTCTACTCTCAGATAAGCATGGTAATGTAAGGATTCTTATAGGCTGTATGTAAATGCTAGAGGATTTGTATTCTGTACTAGATTGGTTGGTAGGAATTAGAATATTCAACATCGAAAAGGATTGATGAGATTGTAACGGAAACTTCGCTCTTTTTTGCTCTTGTTCTCTCTTGTTCTCTCTCTCTTTTGCTTTTGCTCTTACTACGCTTGCTTTTACCTCTCTTGCTCTTACTCTTTCCTCTCCTCCCCTGCTCTTCTCCTTCTTCGTTCACCCCTCTTGCTGCTCTTATCTACTGTGCTCTGCCCTTATCTCTCTCTCTCTTGGGCCTGCTCTGAGCTGTGGCAGCTCCAAGCAGAGCTCTTTGTACTCACACCCCATACAATAAACTCTAAGTTCCAGGACCTGGCTTTAGAGATCTCTGGTATCCATGCACTGACCCCACCCGCCCTCCGACAGCTGGAGCACCCAACAGTCTCCTACAGGGCTCTGCAAGTGGAAGAACTGCCCAAATCTCACCAGAGTGCTGACATCACTTTTGTCTTTCAATTTGCTTTGTGCTTTAGGAAAAAACACCCACATGTGGATTGCCTGGGAGCAGACTATGAGGGAGCTGCAGCTGGAGCTGGAAGGGATGACAGAAGAGGGGCCAGTTTGATAGATGCTTGATGACACTGCAAAGAGAAATACTTGCTTTACCTGCCACCACGAAAAATAGTTCTGGGCTTTTGACTGTGTTTCTGGCAGCTGTGCTTTTGTAATTAAATTGTGCCCCTGGTTAGGAAGGCACAGGTAGGGGATGATTAAAGGCCTCAGAGGATGTGCTTGCTGCGTTTCTCTGTTTACAGCTGTGTAACCCAGGGCTCTGCTCTACAAAACCTGAACATACATGGAGTATCAAGCAGAAAGAGTATCCAAAACAGGTTTGCTTTGTTAGCTCAAGGGCCTCCAGCTTCTCCTTCCAAGCCTCCTGCGTGCTCATGTGCCAACACAAGTACTTGGCATCCTGTTCCACTGCTCCGAGCTCTGCTGGAGGAAGAGCAGCTGCTCCAGTCTACATTTCCCAAGCCCTCTCCCAGCACAGCTTTTCCCTCTTGGGGAAGAGTGTTTACAAAGCTACTTCAAGCAAGCAGGGATTACAGAAAGAGGAGGTCAAAGCTGAATTTGGCTTAGGGGTTTCTGAAAGCTTCCTCTGTTGCCAGCCCCCTCCTGCTGCTCTTTCTGGGATCCTTCAGGGTGGATCTGGTCTGGTGAGGACCAGGAGTTCCTGAGCCTGGAACTCAGGAGCTTGGGCTCCTCTGTGAGGAATGAGGGCTGTATTTCATGATCAATTTTCAGACTTAGTCCATGATGCCAAAGGGCTGTGCTGTACATGCTCAGCCACTTGTTCTTGTCCTGTTTTTCACCTCCCCTCTTACCTCAACAAAGCCATCACAAGGTTGTTTGGGGATCAATTCCAAAACTTTTCCTTTTGCCCATATCAGAGCCCAGCTTCTCAGTTCTGGGGTTACCTGATCCAGGCAGGGAAATCTCACACCGTTTAACAAGACCAAGGGCAAGATGCTGCACCTGGGTCAGAGCAGTCCCCAGATTCTTCTACACTTTTCTGTATTGCTTTTGTCATCCAGGAGAGCCATGTTAAACACCCCAGAGCCCACGATGGAAAGGGCAGGGGACAGGGGAATACATGTAAAAGAGAAGGGATTGGTGAGAGAACAAGTGAAATGAAACCCTCTGCAACATCCTTCTGCAGTAATTAAGTAAGTTAATGCTGAGTTGCTTCAAACCCCAGGAGAGGAGAGCTGGAGAAGCTCTCCTGGAACAGGATTCCTGGGACCAGGGAAAACCATCCTGGGTGGCACAACCTGGAGTAAAACCAGTTCAAAATACCACTGGTGGGACAATCCCTGAGGGAAAAACTGCTGTTCAAATGAGAGCATGGTGTGAGGGGGGTCAGCCAGCCCCACTTGTA
This sequence comes from Polioptila caerulea, assembly GCA_013397295.1. Classification (NCBI taxonomy): domain Eukaryota; kingdom Metazoa; phylum Chordata; class Aves; order Passeriformes; family Certhiidae; genus Polioptila; species Polioptila caerulea. The sequence goes on from VYXF01008301.1 coordinate 157,666, forward strand.
ACGGAGCTTGGGCAGAACAGGCTGACCTGGGGGTCCTCAGGGTAAGTTCACTGGGTTACAGCAGATTTTGTGCCCACTAAATACAGACCTGAGTTGCTGGGTGAGCTGCAGCAGTGCAAGCCAGGGAGGCTCAGATGAGCATGACACATAGAGATCTGTTTTTCCCTTTATCTTTTTTTTTTTTTTTTCTTCATGCTCTTGAAGTTCTGGTGGAGAGAGTAAAAAGTGTGTTCAGTCCGACTGAGCCTGACAGGAATCTGCATTTGTACCAAGGTCCTGCAGAGAGAGGCCTACAGGCATTTTACCTGCATGAAAAACTAATGCAAGGTTTTCTCATTGTCAGGACATCAGGAAGCAGAAGAGTTTGTGTGCTCTTCCTGAGCCTCTGCACCATATTCCCATTATCCCTGGAGTGCTGCTTCCTGACAGGAGGGTACAGCCAGGTGGGAATTGGTTCCTTCTCCCTCATAACAAATGGCAGGACCAGAGGAAATGGCCTCAAGTTGTCCCAAGGGGTGTTTAGATTAGGTATTAGAAAAAAAATCTTCCCTGGAGGAGTGGTCAGGATTTGGAACAGGCTGCCCAGGGCAGCCGTGGAATCACCATCCCTGGAAATGTTCAAAATGGATGTGGATGTGGCACCTGTGGACTGGGCTTAGTGGTGAACACAGTGGTTCTGGGTTAGTGGTTGGACTCCCTGGGAGTTCTTTTCCAGCCTTAATGACTTTATGGTTCTGTTATTCTGTGATTAATCATGGTCCCTCTGTCCCCCAGTAGCACTTACTGGGAGGAGCCCTTTGTGCACTGGATAAGCTGGTGCTTATTCAGAAATGCTGTGCTCTGATTTATTGCAAGGCTGGGGCAAAACATTACCAGGCTGTCTTCAGGGGGAAGAACAAAGGTCTTTTAAAACCCTGTCTTTTCATTGACATGGATTCCAGGTGCTGAAAGATTTTTGGAAAAAAGGGGCAACCCTTCCTTAGGTATTTAGAAATGAGAACACTCTGCCCCACAGGCTGTGGAAAGCTGTGTTTCCCTTGCTGAATCACTCAGGGAATGTGTACTTGGCCTGCTCTGGCCAAATAATCTCTGGTAATCTGTGACAATAAGGTTCTGTGAGCAGAGGGTCACTTTGGGCTTGAAGGTGCCAACAGTTAGCAGGGGATGTAAGGGAATGCAATGATGCCTTAAGTTTTAGTTTTCATGTTTTTTAGACTCTGGGCTGTTTTAGTGGGTAGTTCTGGGTTTCATGTTAAGTGTTACTAAGCTCTCTTCACAGAGCAGGTAGACAAAACAATTCCTTTCCTAGCATGGTACCAAGGACAGCCAATGCAACTTTCAGGCCCAGGAGCAAAACCAAACCAAACAATGGTGCAGTGAGTAGATAAAACCAGGAGGATGGAGCTTCATAACCTGAAGCTACAATTGGACAATTGACTCCAGTGTGCTGATGGACCTGTGCTCCCCAGGTGTACCCATTGAGGCCCTTTAATCAATCCCTGCTTTATCCTTTTGCTCTGTCTGGTCTCTGTTCCAGGTCAGCCTCCAGAAGGCATCAGTTTGGGTGCCACAATAATTGTTGGGGACTGATAGCCCAGCTCGTTCCCTAATGAGAGATGGGCTGCTCAATAACTTCACAGACTCCTGCCACAGACTCTGATTTACCTCTGACAAGTTAAACCAGGCCCAGATCAATACTGTGCTCTGTGACAGTAAATAGGCTTGATCTTAAGTATTGAGTCAGAATTTATTTCAGATTCAGGGTGGATTTTTAAAAGGGTAGAGCACCCTGGCCTTTCAAGGCTGTGGATGGCTGCTGGGTCTTGCTGGTGCAGATCTCACCTCCTGCCAAGCCTTGCTGGGGGAGCCAGTGAAAGCAGGGGTGCATCACTCCCTGGGAACTGGGGGGCAGCAGGGATCTTCTTAAGGGGAACAGTTTCCCTTAGAACCCCCTCGTTTGGGAGCACCACTCAGTTCTGTGAGTGGCCTGGAGACCTGAGGAGACTTTTTATAAAAACCCTTCCTGTATCCCCCAGGTAAAGCTGGTCTGACTGGGCCTCCTGTGTCCTCTGCTTCCCCAGCCCAGGGTGGGGATTCTGTGGGGAGGGGGAGCTGCCCAAGTACCCCTGCAAGAGTTTTGTTCTGCACAGGGCTGCCAGTTCCTCTCTGGGAAAGAGACATTTCAGGTACCCATAAAACCACATTACTAAGAGGTATAATCGTCCTCAAGAAATGCAAGATCTCTTCAGGGAAAGCCTGTTTCACTTTTGCTGCCCATTTCCTGATATGTATCAGAGAATGGTTTGGGTTGGAATTAACTTTTTAAAACCTTCCAATTCCAACCTCCTGCCATGGGCAGGGACACCTTCCACTATCCCAGGGTGCTCCAAGCCCCCTCCAACCTGACCTGGGACACTTCCAGGGATGGAGCAGCCACAGCTTCTCTGTGCCAGGGCCTCACAGGGAAGAATTCCTTCTTAAAATCCAATCTAAGTCTCCCCTCCTCACTCAGCTTGTCGTGTTTGTTTAGAACAGAGTGCATGTCCCTCTCTTGAGTAACTGATCCAGGGAGAGTATGAGGAACCACACTAATTATGGTGAATACTCAGCTCCGACATTTTCTTTGTGTCACGACTGTTTAATCCTCCCTTAATCCCCTAATGCTGCTCACTGACTTTTCTTGTGTTATCTTTATTGTCTTGCTAATAAGATGTTGCACGTAGCAGAGATTTACACTGAAAGGTATTAAGGAGGATTATGTGAAGATTAGACAAGAAACAGTCACAATAGGTTGGAGATTTCTGAGTACCCAAATTTTTAATTTCTATGGTGCAAGGATTTTACTGGGTTTTTCCCAATAATTTACAGATAATTTCTTCCAGAAAATGAAAAAAGTTGCTACTGTTCAGAAAAATCTCTTGAATTGCAGCACTGCTTATGTTCAGGCTGCTACTTGCTGTATTTGTCATCTGGTTTTATTTGGGCTTTTTCCAAAAAGTGGACCCAAATTATGAGGGGCAAAAAAAGAAGAGGAATTAAACTCACATGGGATCTCTCTCTGCTGGACCAGATACACATGAGCATCCTCCCTGCTGGTGAGTTCAGATGGACTTTGACACTCAAATCACAGATTTCAGAGGGCTCTGTGGGTGCTGGAAAATGTTTTGTGCTGAGCCTTTAGAACCACAATTATTTAACCTCTAACTCTAAGGCCTGGCTGTGGAGGAGGAGGGCTGATGTCTTGCAGCTGAGATTTTGGGCTGTTATTTCACCATCAGTAAATTGATGTAGCTGGAATTTTGAAGGGGCAAAGGCACCTTTTGATTAGGTCAGCACATAAAGTGGAAAATTAAAATACTTTAAAATAAAATAGCAGAAACCAAGGAGAGGTAGATTTTATGTTTAAGTCTCAAGAGCTACTGGAAATTAATCTTTCTGTCGAGCCTTAAACAGAACCAGCCACTGAATGGGGATTTGGTCAGTGTTTTCCTTCAAAAGCTGCAGCTCTGGGTGTTCAGTGTCGGGCTGGGACTCAGTGCCTGTGTCCTATCCTGTGAATCCCTGATGCTCTGCCATAAGAGCCTTTCCCAGGACTTCACATTTGCCTCAGGATTATTCTGTGATCAAGTGTCTGGTGCTGGTGGGTGTGAGGCTATTTTGACTTTCAGGTATCCATTCCTTCCAGAGAAGACACAGAAATAATGAATAATGAGTGGTACTTGCTGACAGCTTTCCTAACATTTCCTGCCTGTCCTTGACAGTGGTCTTGCATTCCCTGTTCTGCAGAGATTGGAAAACACCACCTGCAGTGATTGGAGTGCAGTGGTGGGATGCTGCTCTGGGAATTCTACAGAACATCCTACTTCTGACACCCCTTCTGAGCACTCAGCAGGCTCCCTTCACCCTAGTCTTTCTTGTCAGCCCAGCTAATTATAGCTGGTGTTTATTATTAGCACTTCTTTGTTATTGGCTCTGTGAATAGAGGTTGAGTCACAGAGTCACTGAGTGATTTAGGTTGGAAAATACCTCCAAGATCCTCCAGTCCAGCTGTTCCCCCAGCACTGCCAACCCAGCACTAACCCGTGTCCCCGAGTGCCACATCCACACTGCCCTTAAATCCCTGCAGGGATGGTGGTTCCACCCTGAGCCGCCTGCTGCCATGGCCCTTTGGAAAATGGACCTGCTCTGTCCCCAGGCTCTGAGCTCTTCAACTGCCCTCCATCCATCCCGGGCAGCCTGGTCTGAAAATCTTCCAGCAGTGGGAATTTTCTGCCTGACATCATCTCATTTAGTGGTTCACTGTGCTCCCTGTGGAACAGTTGACCTGCTGTCCCACTGATCTTCCCATTAATGCAATTAAAGCCTCTTGGTCCTGGCCTTGTCTACATGGAGCTGCCTAATGAATCCTTTCTTTTGGGCAGGAAAATGCACATGAAGATGACTGGAACCAGATGATCATTAAGGTCCTTTTCAACCCAAACTGTTCTCTGATTTTCTGTCTCCCCTCGGTCTTCTTGAAGTTGTTTGACCCCACACACAGACGAGGGTTTTTTTTTTTAGACTTCTGATTGCTCTCATCCATTTTTTAATCTTTGCTGAAGCTTCAAAAGCTCTGGGAATTCTGCACCCAGCCTTTAAAATCAGAAGGGCTACGAAATGTAATGCAGCACCACTAACATAGCAACAAACTTCATCTTATGTTGTAGTTTTCCCTAAAAATTATTCATATTTCTTCATCCAAAGAACTTTCTGATATCATCTGGAGTGGCAGGGGTTGCAGTGTTGAATGATGCAAGTTCCTACCCCTACCACAGAACCTGCCTAGACAAGAACATGCTGGTGGCTGAGTTTTGGGACTGGCCAGCCCTGGATTTCTAGGCTGCTATGCAATTCTGATTTATGGTGTTGAAAGAAGCCCTAAGCCATCTAATTAACTGCTGGCTACCCAAAACGCAGCAAATATGAGGAGTGATTTACTGTCACACTGACATGCTCTACAGTCACGATGACAAGCACAAAATGGAAGTTTTCTCAACTCAAATGCTCTCTTGTGGTAAAGAAGAGGCACTTCATAATTGCAGAACCAGAAAATGGAGACAGCTTATTTCACTCCTGGCAGCTTTGTTAATAAAACATTGGGAAGGCAAATAATTATCTGACATGCAATTACATCTAAGCTGTTTCCTTGGGGGAAAAAAAAAAAAATCAAAAACACAATAGAAGTGTTGGGCGTCTGATTTTATTATCCTGTCTGGAAAGGCTGTATTGGATATTTGGAATGGATACTTGATTTATGCTTTGTTATTGAGCAGACTGAGGACTGATTGTCTACTTGGGCAGTGTTTTACTGCCAGGGAGTTTCAGAGTGGCTGAGGAGAAGGAGGAACCTTTCTCCTAAACTCTCAAAACGTGGAAAGAGTTTGAAATGCAGGTTGAGGAATGTAGGAGACTGTGGGGGTGCTCCGGCTGTCAGAGAGCGGGTGGGTTCAATGGGCAGATACCAGAGATCTCTAAAGCCAGGTCCTGGAACTTAGAGTTTATTGTATGGGGTGTGAGTACAAAGGGCTCTGCTTGGAGCTGCCAGCCACAGCTGAGAGCAGGCCCAAGAGAGAAAGAGATAAGGGCAGAGCACAGTAGATAAGAGCAGCAAGAGGGGTGAACGAAGGAGGAGAAGAGCAGGGGAGAAAAGAGTAAGAGCAGAAGGAGTAAGAGCAAGAGCAAAAGAGAGAACAAGAGAGAACAAGAGAGAACAAGAACAAGAGAGCGAAGTTTCCGTTACAATCTCATCAATCCTTTTCTATGTTGAATATTCTAATTCCTACCAACCAATCTAGTACAGAATACAAATCCTCTAGCATTTACATACAGCCTATAAGAATCCTTACATTACCATGCTTACCTGAGAGTAGAGGGTCTTGTTTAGAGAAGAGGGGGTTACATCCATGCTGGACACACCATTGTCTTTGGTTGTTCAGTAACTGAGGTTTGGTATGGCAAAGGTTGCCTTCATTTCAATCTCACTTACAGTTTCCATATTCTCAAAATCTTTTGTCAGACAATCGTATTTATAAGGCTTTCCTGATTCATCTTCCCCAACAGAGGAATGCCCAGGTTTTGAGTTTTTCAGAAGCTCGTGGTGTTGCCCTTTTGCCAGCACTGCTCCTCAAGTGATCAGATCACAGAACCAGAGAATGGGTTAGATTGGAAGGGACCTTGGAGGTCACCTAAATCCTTTCACCTCCAGCAGGAGGGGTGGGTTGGAGGGAGTCTGGTGAGCTCTGCTTTCTCCAGTGAGCTCTGTGCATGCTCCAGGTGAGATTTCTGTGTGTTCCCCACAACTTTCTTGCTCTTCACCATGCCTGGCTGTGGGTAAAGCCCCTGAGATGAAATTTGTGATGGGGTATTAAACACATTTTGTCTTGGTGTTTCATGATTAGGACAGCAGGATCCATCCAGCCTGGCAGAGGCTCTGAGGCCAGTAACAGTGTGTGCATGAAATAAAGTTTCTCTTGAAGGAAAAATTTCCTTTTCGGTTTTCCACTGAGCAGTTTTCCTTTCCTTCTGATTCTTCTGTAAATGTGAATTATTTTCTAATGCTGGAGGTAACTTTTTAATATTTTTGTTTACCTGAAATTAGAGAATCACAAAATGATTTGTGTTGGAAGGGACATTAAAGCTCACCCCATTCCCACCCCCTGCCATGGGCAGGGACACCCTCCACTATCACAGGTTGCTTGGGGTCCATCCATATTTTTTTTTCTTACAACAGCAAAATACTGAAGATGCATCAAACCTGATACATTTGCTGTTTCCATGAAACACTGGATAACTTTTATTAAAATGGAAGAATCGTTCTCCATGCCCACAATTAATATTTTTTCCTTTCATCTTTAATTGCATTAAAAGTTTAATATTTCTTGCTGTATGATATTTCCCTATTCCAGCAGAATAAAAAGCCTAAGAAGTTGCTTTTCCAGCTCTGGAGGCAGCAGCATGTACTTCCTGATCCTTGGGGGTGGGTGGTTTATGTTTCAAAATTGGCGTGATTAAGGAAAATCTGAGGTTTATATTAATTGAAAATTTAATCCTTGTGCTTCCCAGGAACACTCTGGTTGTCAGGTCTATAAAATCACTTTGTAAATAAAAATCTTCCCCAAAGCACTGTAGCAGAAGATATTGCTACTTCCAAGTCAGCTGAGTGCTTGTGGAGGGAGAGGGTGGGGGAATCAGATATTTTTGGGTTTCAGGTGCATGTTCATGCCTTCAGGTGCATGTTCTTAGGCCCAGAGGCAGAGGAGATGGAGCTGGACAAGGCAGGGTCAAGGCAGGACTTCCATTAGGCTGAGACACCAAAGTGTGATGGGGTTGATGCAGTTGAAAGATATTTCTGCTCGTTGCCAGGGGTTGGACTAAATGAGCTTTAAAGGTTCCTCCCAACCCAAACCATTCTGTGACAGAGGATCTGGCCACTGGTAGTGATGCCTCAGGATTTTAACTTTTATATCTTTCAAATCCTGTACTGCATCAGTGCATAACTTCAACTCCAAATTAAATATTATTTAACTGTCTTCACATTTTGGTCAGACAATCCCTCTAGGCCTGAGATCCAAGGACACCCGACAGCCTCAGGCCTCAAAAAGTATAAACAAAAGTTGAACTGGGAGGGAGCAAACTGAGGGTGTGTGACTTCATTACCTGAAGCTGTAATTGGAGGATTAACATGTAAGTGGATCAAATTTACAATTGTCTGAAAAACTCGGGACCATCATCCAGCTTGAGTGTAGCCCCTCTTGGATGCTTTACCTGCCCCAAGTGTTGCATTGAAGGCCTTTAATAAACACCCACTTTATTCTCTTAATCTTGTCTAGCCTCTGTTCTAGGTGGCCACTCCAAGGCATCAGTAGCCAAGAGACCCCTGGCTGGGGCTGGTCTGAGTGTTTGGGGCTGGTCTCAGGGGTGTGGGAGCTGCTGTCCTGCAGCATCACTGCACAGCCTCACACTGTCATCCCGGAGTGGATGTGTGGCTGGGGCTGTTTATCTTCTTTCCAGGACTTGCCTGCTAGGGAAGGATAAAAATAGATCACATTGTGTTTTTCTGTTACGAAATCAGGTTGGTATTAAAAGTGAGTTCTTGGGCTGATTTACTGAAAATAGCAACTCGTGTTAAGGTGAACCAGAGATCAGTGTACAAACACACAGCCCCCAAGGGCATTAAAATCGCTTCAGGTTTAGTAGGTATTTCTTGCAGTCATTAGGTGAGATTTTAGAGAGTTACTCTACTTCTTGGCATTTGCAAACCATAGGAAATTCTGGTTAAAGCTCAGTTTTGCCTCAGTGAACAAAACAAATGAGGGTGTCGAGTGCCTTCAGTGTGAGCATTCTCAATTAAATCCTGCCTGCTTAGGAGGGGTCAGTTTTGGATCTGGGGCCAAGGTGTGAGCAGTCCTGCCCACCCCGTGTGATTGTGGCACACACTGGTGGGGCTGGGGGACCCTCCCCTGCCTGGCAATCAAATGCTTTGCTGATATTCCTCATTGCTGAGCAGGGAGGGATATCCAGCAGATTTTAAGCCAGTGAGAGTTCAGACAGAGTAAGGACTTCAGAATTTGATTCTTTAAAATCCACGTAACATGACTGGGCACTGCAGTGAGGTGAAGGGTTCTTTGTGAGTCTGGAAGTTGTTTTGGACTGAGTTGTTCAAATCCAGTAGCATTTACTGCTTGCTTATGATTTTGGTAGGAGCAAGTAAAGGTTCAAACTGAAGTCTTGACTTCGCTGTACATAAAAATTCCTTTGTAGGATACATCTGTTTTGATCTCAGTTTGACTGTTTGTCTCTTCTGCATCTTGTATCTAATTTGTATTCCAGCAGGATAAAATGAACTTGATAATGGCCTTTTAGCTTGTCATCTTAAAACACATGCTCAGCCTGGAAGAGCCAATAAAATTCATGTTTATGAGAGTCTTACAGTCTAGTGATTGGGAAAGGACTGACCTGCTGGCTGCAGGGACATATGCAAAGTGGATTTTAGATGGATCTTGTAGCTAGTGGTGTTCAAAACTAGCAAACAGCACAGTTTTGGATCTGAGCACTGTTGTAAAATCTGTTAAAAGTCAAAGAAGCACTTTCATGTGTTTATCAGGCATTCACACATTGTGCTTCCCATTGGGAGCATCTGCCCTACCCAGGGTATGTAAAAGCCATTTGGCCAGGTGGGAGCAAGTGGGAGCAAGTCCCACTGCTGCCATCCCAGCCACGGAGAAGTGAGTGCCTTCAGAGTTACTAATACCAGGTTATAATAGAGCTGCAAGAGAGGAGGTTGTGAGCTGTCTTCTAACATTACCAGTTTCTCACCACTCACTTCATAAATATTTACTTGGTTAGTATGGCTGGTTCAAGCTTTGGCACCCAAAATCGACTGAGATGGATCCCATTATCAACGTGGAAATTCATTGCTCCATGTGCTTGTGCAGCTGCTTTCCTGTAGCAGTGGTGATTTGCCCTCCTTGGGTGTGTGATACCACACCTGCCATCCTCTCTGCATGGGAAAAACCTGTGATTGCCTGGAATTCAGCTCCAGCTGGGATTGCAGCTTCGGTGAGAGGAGTGAATGACCTTCACTAGTGCAGCAGGTCCCTGAAATGTGGATGGCTGACCAGTGCCAGCAGAGCTGGGATAAGCCAAGGAGCTGAGCGTGCTGTGACAGCACCAGCCCCTCTGTGCTGGGAGCGTGCAAGGCTTGTTAGTGGATGTGATTCAGCACTCCCCAGGCCTGTCTCTGCTGCCAGGGCTGGTTTGCTGTCTGGTTAGTGAGTCAGCAAGCTTGCAGCTTCACCCTGCCCTCGTTTGGATGAATATTTACTGAGCCTGGGGACAGAGAGTGCTGCAGGGAGGGTGGTGAGAAGTGAATGGGATGTGGTGCAGAGGCCTCCAGCCACAGGGGCTCTGGGCTGGCATGAGGAATCTGTCCTGGGATGTGCCTTATTCAGTGATTTCTTTTTGTAATAACGCTGGTGCTGCTCTGTCTCCAGAGCTTTGGTGAGTTTTTGCTGGGTTATCGTTTGTACAGTGTAGTTACACTGCTGTGATTCACTCCTTGACAAACAGGGACTCCTGAGGGAAAAGATTTGGATATGCAGGTTGATGATAGAATCATTTAGATTGGAAAACACCTCTAAGATCATCGAGTCCAACCATTCCCCCAGTACTGCCAAGCTCATCACTAACCCATGTCCCCAGGGATCAGATCCACACATGTTTTAAATCCCTCCAGGGATGGGGACTCAATCATTGTCCTGGGCAGCCTGGTCCAGGGCTTGACAAGTCTTTCCATGAAAAAATATTCCCTAATATCCAATCTAAATTTCCCCTGGCTTAACTTGAGGTCATCTCTCTTGTCCTGTCCCTGTTCCCTGGCAGCAGAGCCCAACCTCCCCTGGCTGTCCTCTCTTGGCAGGGAGCTGTGCAGAGCCAGAAGGTCCCTCCTTAGCCTCCTTTGCTCCAGGCTGATCCCCCCAGCTCCCTCAGCTGCTTCTCATCAGGCTTGTGCTCCAGAGCCTGCTATTATCTATTATTTATTATGAGCAGCATCACCTTGAGAATAAGAAAACTTAAAACATGTTCCAGGCTGAAAGCAAAGAACTTGAAGCAAGCACCAACATATGAAGAACTGTTTTACAGGTACCTGGAAACTTAGTTTGGCCTTGAATTTTGGAGGGAAACCCCCATATTTTCCCTCTCTGGTGCCTTGCATGAACACAAAGTGAGTAAGGTGGCACAGGCCTGCAGATTTCACGTTGATTACAGTCTTGCAGAAGTTACTTGGAGTAAATGTGCCATCCTGGTAAGTCAGTCATCACATTGCACTTGTGGATGGATTGAAGAGAGGGACAGAGAGCTTCCCTCTCTCTCTTCCACTCCATACCATTTTACTCTTTTGTTCAGCACACAGAGTTTTGTTCTGTAGAGCAGGGAGAGAGAGCACAGAGGAAGGATCAGAAATGCAGGAGCAGAAACAGATGGCCAAAGCTCTTTCTTGTGTAGCCAGAGAAGCTGATGCTTTTCAAACTGCAATCTTTGATGGAAGTTCTAAGTACTAATTCCACACAGTTTTAAGCAGTTTTGTACCTTCTTCATTTCTTGTGTAACTGTTTTAGGAAGCAGAGATGGCTGGGGGGAAGATCTGAAAGATTGCTTTGAGGAGTTGAATTTGGCTTCTGACTTAGTGTTGAAACAATGGCTGATTCTCCTTTGGATAAAAAAAGGCAGCAACTCTTAGATTCAGTCACGTTCTGTTGTTAGTGCTGAAATTGTCTGAAAGAAATGTCTGGAATTGCCTGACACTGTCTCATGTGTTTCATCCTCACCATTATTAAGATTCGTTAATGATTCCATTAAAACCCCCTATTTGCAGAAATGGTTTTCTAAAAGCAATCTCTGTGTTATATTATTATGTTGTTTATATTATATAAATGCTCAAGCACCAGACATGTATTAATAGGGAGCCTTGTGATTGTGGAGCCAGCAATTACTTGGCTGGTGATTACTCTATCACAAACTCTGCTGACTCTCAGCACTTCGGACAGGAGAATAAAATTCCTTCTGCAAATTGGGAAGATAATTTCCTTTGGAATGGTGGTTATTACACAGTGCTGGAAATCCTCTGAATGCAGATAAGCAGTAAAAGCCAGTTAGCTCTAGGCAATGCAGTTGATGCTTTGGAATAGACTGTCATGGTGGAGAGCCTTGTGAGTCACCAGGGATATCATGAAGATGCTAAAGGAGATCTCCAGGCCTTTCAGGAGAGGACATGCTGGGTGGAAAACCAGGCAGCTGCAACCCTCTCTCTTCCCTGTACTCCTTCCAGGACGTGTCCCAGTGGCTGTGGGAGTGGGATGGGGTACCTTGTCCCTCCTTTTCCATAGGGTTAATCACTGTCTCTTCCCTGCTGTGTCACTGTGCCCCAGCAGAAAAGTGAGGCCACTCAGTCCCCAAAGAGGAGCAAGACAGCAGCTTTACAGGCATGAGCAGGGCAGGATTGAGTGATCATGTCCTGCTTGGTTGCTCCAAGGACCCAGGAATCCCTTCCTACCCCTCTGGGTAGAGTGAAGTCACAGGCTGCCTCTTCCATGAGGGTGTCACAGGACAGTTCTCCTCATGTGCCAGCCTCTTCTATGGCTGCATCCAGAGGATGATCCAGCTGGGACTCTGCTTCCTCCCCTCTCCCCTTTAAGGGTTAGGGAAGGGACCAGTCCTTGCACACATACCCCAACCACAACACATTATTGTGTAAATCCTGGGAGATTCCAGCACCATGCCTGAGGAAGCCCAAGATGGAAAATTCTAGCCCAGCAATGCTTTATCCTTTTCAAACCACTTTGGCCTTCCTTAGAGCCAGTGGCTTCTCCCTCTTTGGTGGGATAGTGGGGAAAGAAAGACCAAGCCCTGGGTCAAGAATCTCCACTCTTCAGCTGTCAAAATCTCTACTTTGTGCTGTCAAAAGCACAAAGACTACAGATAAAAGGTCAATACTAGTACCCTTAAAAATTTAGCAACTTTGCCAGCAGATTCTGGTAGAGCTAAGCTGCTTTTCTGATCATTCTCTTTTTATTTCCCACTGTTCCGATAGCAAACACCTTGAATATAAATGGTGAAGGTTTCTCCCTACAAATTCTTGGATTAGACATGATAGTTGATCTCTTGGTGAAGAGCTCTGGAGCCAGGGCTCTTTGGAGGTGTCAGTAATTAATTCCTGGCAAAGGAAGCTCCCAGCACAGGGCTGGTTGCACAAGGGGATGGGATCTTCTGAGTTCCAAAAGTTGTGTGGGTTGACACCAGTTCTCTCAGTGAAACTTTTCCATTGCTCCAAGTGAACAACTCCTAAAAATATTAATAGTAATAAGAAGGAAGCAGAAGAGAGAGAAGACAGTGTCAGGGAAAGAGGTACAAGACATGTCCTGGCTGTCTCAAGGGAAGTGAGGAAGAAATGTAGACCAACCATAGCCTATATATATATTTCTATTGGTGACAATTTTTGTCAGGTGTTAGAAGAGCCTCCTGCAATACCACTGCTTTATTATCAGACACAGACCTGCATGTCACCTGTTCTTTTGCCCAAGGCATTCCTGATTTAGCAGCTCCACCAGAGTCCCATCATCCAAAGTTTACTTAAAATAATTACTATAATCATCCGTATACTGTCACAGTGTAAGGAAGCAGAAAATTGCATTGCATAATTCCCTGGCAGTTGTCTGAGAACTCTCCCGTCTGCGTTGCCAGCACAGCGCAGAGATTTGATGTGAAATCCCCGTTTCCTGCGGAGGCGCCGCCGCTGATACATTTATATTTGATCTGCCGCGCTCAACAATTGAATGAAAGAGAAGTGTTGGCAGAGGTCAAGCATTGTTTGAACGTGTTGCAAATGGTTTCCCAGGGAAACAGCAAATCAGTACTCACAGGCTCCTGCAGCATCTCCAGAACAACATCCAGCCACCAGCCATAGCCCCGTGTTTGCTGTAGTACTCGGGACCAAGGGGATGCAGGCTAAAGCCAGAGTGAGCACCTGAGTGGGACAGCAATTCCAGAGGATGAAGAAACACTCGGCAAGAGTGGCACCGCTACCATCTTACAGTGTTTCTGAATTAAATTCGCCTGTGCCTGACGGTAAATGCTTTATTTTCCCCCTGTGAATCTCATCCTAGGCAGGAGTTCACTCCGCATGCTCCTCCTGCTCCGTTCCATGCAGAGTGACAGGAATGTTGTGTGTGTGTGTGTGTGTATTTTTAAAGTAATGCTCAGATAGTGTTTTTAGCACCTCAATATCATCTGGGATAAGTGGCAAGTTAAATTTCTGCTGCCTGTGTTCAGCTGCTGTGTGAATGATTCCCGGTGAAGGAGCTGATGTTGAAAAGGGAACAACGGATAAAGTTGCTGTGCTTCAATTCTGGCTTTTAAAATTATGTGAAATTAGGTCCAGGTAATGTTACTGGCTTTTCTGGAGTATTTTACTTTGATGTTCTAGATTTACTATTTTTGCTGTGAAGACAGAGGCATCAACTTTTTTTGTGCTTGCTGTCCCTCAGCTCAGTATAGCACCTGTCCCCTTAAACTGCTTTTTCCCCCCTCATTTTCAGAAGTGTCAGTTCTTAAGCAAATCTTTGATACAGAAAAACCACAAGATAGAAATTGTGAATTCTTTTTTATGTTCTTTATCAGATGTGAGAGTCTTGTTCCTTGATGAGTGCCCCTTAACTTCACATCACTCAGAGTCACTGGGAATGTGGTGGTGTTGTCCAGCAGCAGATTTGACTGCCCTGATGGTGAAACAAATAAAAGTCAGTGTGCTGAAAATTTACCGTAGGTGTACATGCCCCATAAATCAGAGGTCAAAAGGGAAAGCTTTCTTTAAAATACCCCTGATGTTCAGGTTTGAATTTTTGTCTTAAATGCCTGTAGAAATCTCAGGCTTTAACTGCACAGTTAGTTTATAATCCTCAGTGTCAGATGTTTTAAAGAGCTGCGTGGTACTTCCCGAAGTTGCTTGTTGTGCCAGAAATGAGCTATTTTCCCACCAGGCGTGCGTGGTGAGGACACTGGAGCTGTAAAACTGCGAGGTGTGTGCACTGTCTCTGCTTTGAGCCAACCAGCAATGAAAATGTAATTCCTTTTTGTGAGTTGAATTCATCCCAGGAGCAAAACAAAGCGAGAGCCACGGTCCAGTGCCGGTCAGCAGAGCGTGACTTCCAGTTCTTCGATCTACCTGGCTCAGGCTGCCTGCAATTACAGACAGGGCTGGTGTTTGATACACCAGGCAGTAGTCTGTGTTGTTTTTCTCAGAATTGTGTGTGTGATGTTTAGAATTCTGCAGGCTTGGTAGTTACCTGGTGTTTCTTCCTTGAGGGGAAAACGCCTTAAGGAAAGTTGGAGGAGCCGACTGCTTGTTGCTGGTGCACAGCAGCAGGCTTTGGGATGTGTGATGTTGTAATTCATAGCCTCACCTGCTTTTTTAGGAGCAGTGTTATGGCCAGGTGAGCTGCCTGTGCTGGTGAAATGGGGTGATTTGCTGCTCTTTATTTCCTGAAGGCTCAGACCAGGCTCGTGTCACGCCTGGTGGGGAGTGCAGAGGATTAGAGATGGTCCCTGCCTCACAGGGTCTAAGACAAGCTGTGGTTGCCTTCATCTCCACCAGTCCAGCCAGCCTCTGTTAGACCTGTCCTAACCTTCTGCCCACGGTGGGCTGCAGCAGCACTGTCAAAACTGCACTGCCTGGTTCCTGAGGGAGGGAAAACACCGTCTGCACAGCAAGAAAGGGCAATAGACTGGAAATGACTACATGACAGCCTTGTCATATCCAACAGGCTGCAAATGGAAAGGTTCTTGCTGGGGATGGACCTGGCCAAGCTGAATTAATGCTGGACCCATACATTAAATGTGTGTGCAGCTGGTTTTTACAGATCAGCAAAGATTTTAGCATGAATTCCCAAAGAATCCTAATGGGATAGGGCAGACAGCTTCCCAAAAGCGCTGTATCTGTCCCCCCTTTCTTTCCCAAGCATGGGAGGGCACATGGAAGGGATTGCAGAGCAGCCTGGGCTGTGGGCCTGTGTGCTGGGAGGAGAGCAGGGTGCTCTGCGTGGGCACAGTTGAGGTTTGTGGCTTCCCAGGTACCTCCTGATAAAACCACAGGAACTGCTGACTCCTGGAGAGTGGGAAGAAGACTCCTTTGGAAGGGAAGGTACACCCAGTGCTTGGAGATAAGAGGCCAAAAGTGCAGCTCATGTGGAAGGAAATGGAGCAGAGACAGCTGCCCAGAAGGGCTGGCACGTGGGTGAGTGGGAGGATGTGGGGAGTGTGCCAGGCTGGCACCACAGGCACCAAAATCCTTTTGAGAGTGAGTCTTCACCTCAGCCTGGCCAGCCCCAACTCCCCAGCATGGAGGAGACCTATCCCAAAAATGCCATCATGGAAAGGCAGGGATGAGACTTGTCAGGGCTGTTACCACAAGGGCAGTGGAGAAAACAGATGGAAATCTCTCCTGGCATTGCAAAATGCAGCAATACAGTGATAAATCCCACCTGGAAAATGTTCCTTTAACCCACCCTTCCTCAAATTAGGCTCTAAGTCAGGCAGGGAACTGGAAGCATGTGCTCAATGCACTGCAGTGCTGCCCTGACCTGAGGCTGAGGCAGCCAGGCTCAGACCCATCCACATCCCTCTAAATGGGAGCCTTGGTAAGTTCTGAGAAATGTGGGAGAGCTGGGCACCTCCAGCAGGTGATTCACTGCCAAGATTGGTGTCTGGGGGAGCTGGGATGAATCACTCCCTGGAGGCAATAGTTTGTGTAGGAAATAAATACAAATCCAAATCCAAAGTGTTGCTGAGCTGTCTGTCAGTGTGCCAGCTGCTTTTTTTGGATCTTGGGAGATCCATGAACCAGCCTGGATTTATTGCAGTGGTTCTTGAAAGTAGAAGTTAAATTGTAATTAATTATTAATGACAAATGTACAGGTGATATCTGGACTGGCCTGGGTCTAAATTCCTTTCACAATAACTTCATGTCAAAGCAGCCTCATGGCTTTCATTGAAGCTGCTCTTGAGTTATAGCAGTGAGAGCAAACTGAAAATTTAACTGGGAATGTCTTGTTTCTTTTTGGAAATGTCACCAGACTCTAGCAATGACAAGATTAATTTTCAGAGGATTTTTTTTTTAATAGATTGTTAACCTTTTGGTTTGGAGTAGAGTGTATAAATCGTGGAACGATTGGAAGCACATCTGATGTAATTCATTACAGAATTTATAGCAGAGGAGGTTTTTTATGGGATGGTGTGCAGCTTTTAGGGTATAATAATTTGGTATTTTTAGGGTATAATAATTTTAGGGTATAAATAATTTGTGTTTATCTTGCTCAGTCAGTGCTGGAGTGGTGGGAAGATGGTGTTACCCTGAGATTGGCTTGAATTGGTGTTGGATCAGGTATATCTGGGGGGGAAAAAAAGTCCTGTAGTCTGATGCAGCAAAGAATATCCCTTTGAATGGATGAGTCCCAAAGGTCTCACTCAGAAATTGTCACTGAGGCGGTCTCAGAGGAGTGTTTGTGTAAGCAAAAGCTTAAAATAAAGTCCTGGAAGGAGAAAAAAGGGTCTTTAATTCTGGTAGTGTTCCCCTCTTTGCCTGG
This sequence comes from Polioptila caerulea, assembly GCA_013397295.1. Lineage (NCBI taxonomy): Eukaryota > Metazoa > Chordata > Aves > Passeriformes > Certhiidae > Polioptila > Polioptila caerulea. The sequence goes on from VYXF01008301.1 coordinate 174,840, forward strand.
GAATAGTTCTGTGCTGAAGGAGGAGATGCCCATCCCCTCCCCACAGGAGGTCAGTGTGTTCTGACTCCAGAGCTGTCATGGTTAATTCTGAGATTTCAACCCAGCATTTGTTCTTCATGGAGGGGCCACCAGTGTTTTCTGACAGAGGAATTCAGCCCAAAACATTCCACTCCAAATCCATGTTCTAAATATTTTTTTTAGAGGTCATTTTGTGTTGTAGAAGTTTTGATTTCAACATATAAAAATCATTCTTCATTTGCAGCATTCCCTTTTACTACATTCCTTCAAACTCTAATTATGCTCTCATGCCCAGTAACTTTCAAGTAGGAGTAGCCACTGTGTTTGAAAATGCATATTCCAGCTGCCAGTTCCACCACAAGTGTTCTCAAATAAGCTCTCTGTCCCAGGATCTGTTCTGATGTGCTGGTGTGTTATTTCTGGTGTAAAATCAATGAAATCCCTTGTCCATGCTTAAAAAAGGGCAGTGATACATTTGTTCAAGTTACGCTGAAATGAGAAAAAAAATGTTCCCATGTTCTTAACTGTACTTTCAATAAAATGTAGCAGGAACAAAGATTTGAACAGGAATTTGGGGTTTTCTAGTAATTGTTTTTACATGTTTGGAGGAAAGGCCTTGATCCACAGCAGTACAAACAGGAGCCACTGCAGGAAAATAGAATTTGAGAAGTCCTCTAGAGTGACCTTTACCCTCAGGGCTCTGAACAAGGCAGTCCACAGCTTGCTACACTCAGTAGCACGTTCACATCCTTCCTGCTAAGGTCTTTTTTTAATTTGTATTGTTGTTTTGGAATAGCTGCAGGCATTGCACACCTGCAGGTTGTTGCAGCCTGGATCCGCTCTGTCCTTGGTCAGAGGCTTTGGGACACAGCCCTGGGTGCAGCCCATGCCCTGCACATTTGCTGCTTGGCACAAGAGCTTCCATCTCACAGCAGGTTCTTTGGCACGAGAGCACGTGGCTGATGTGCAGGGAGGTGCATTTTGAGGCTTGCATTTATCAGGGTTGCACGTGGAGGCATCAAACTTGGAGCAATTAATGAGGAAAGCCCATCTCAGAGACAAGCAGTCGACTGTGGATGTGTGAGAAGATGCCTTTGTGCAACTTATTGAGCAGCTATTTCCCACTTTAAAAAGCCAGGGTGATGCAGATCTGAGCGGGGATATTTTTTTTTTTTTTTGACTGTCTAACTTGGGTTCTCTCCCCTTACAAATAGGCTGGAACTGCTCCTCTGGAAGGGTTATTAGGTGCAAGGATGTAGAGAGGCACATCACTTGGTCAGGCACTAAGTGAATGACAGGATGTGAAATTAAAGTTCTCTTTGTTAATTTTATTGCAAGGGTGGGAGGACACGTGGAAGTTGTTGAGATTCCTAGTTGTAAGCAAAGTTGGAGGAGGGAGGGCTGTGTACAGACACTGAAGAGATAATTGGCAGGAATTGCTGATGGATGTCACTAGTAAACCACAACAAAAAATATCTGCTTTTTCTGCTTTCTGCTCCTGACAATAGTTAATCATAGCACAAGAGAAACGCTGTACGCCATCACTGAGTCATTTGTTTTTTATTATGATCTGAAAATCTTTTCCCCTAGGACAAAAAAAAAAATATAAATAAATTATTACAACCTTCTTATCCCCTTCAAACATAAAAACTTCCAGAGGAAGCAAATAATAGAGGGACAAGGCATCACTGTGAACAGACATCTGTGCATTACTAATACACAGAGACCATTGCAGGGTTTAAATGGAGAACATTATCTCCAAATGCCTGGGACATGCTGAAAGGAATTTTCTCCACTGCACAAGAAATGCTTATTCCTCAAACCTGTGTAGCATGCTGTCAGCAAAGCTTGTGTGCTTGTTTTCTTGATTTTTCTGGGCTTAAGTAAAATGTAATCAAGACTTCACATCCCTGGTCAAATTGCTGGTTCTGAACACAATAAAAGTTGGGGAGTTTGTCAGGGTGTGTGCCCAGACCACTGGGCTGGTTGTACTGGCGTGCTCTGGGTTTACACCAGTGCAGTGAAGGGCAGAATTTGATTTTACAGGCAGTGGCTGGGATAAAATAAGCTCTGGACCGAAGTCACTGAGGGTTGATGGTGTTGCATACCCTGCTCCCAGCTGTGTGCTAACAGCAGCAAACAATCCAATTAAATCCAATTAGGCTAATCCACCCTAATGAGGTTGAGCTCTCTTCACCTCTCCCAGCAGCAGCACCACTCAACCCCCTTTCCACGTGCATCCAGTATTTCCCTGGCTGCAGAACTCACATCATCTTCCCCTTGTTGTGCATCAGTGGGAGCAGAATTTCCCCGTGAGAGCTTCCAGCCCTCCCGATGGGGCCGGGGCTGCTCAGGGGGAGCTTGTGCTGGGCTGTGGGAGCTCTGGGCTCCAGGGATGTGGTGAGTCCATCACTGGGGTGGGTGCTCGCTCCTGCAGGTACCACTGCAGGGTGAAAGGAACCTTGGCAATTCTTTCTCCAGGGCCCAATTTAGCAGGAATGTTCAGCTCATGTATTTTTATTTTCCACACCAGACCTGCTCCTACCTCCATCTGTCAAAGCCCAGCGATTGTTTCCGTGGCAGTGCAATGGAGGCATCCTATTGTCAGTGCAGAAACAATGACAGATCAGGAGCTGAGGTGTTGAGGGCACAGTAAAATAAGTCTCTTTTAATACTGAATGAGTAAAAGGCAGGTTGCAGGTGCCTTGAGTGGCCTTTTGGCAAAGCTGCCCTCTCTCCTGACTATGGTGGTAGCCAGAGGTGACCAGTGCTCTGCAGGGAATGTAACACAGAAATTGTTCAGCTCATTTCCATCACCTGTTTAACCATTGATTTCATTGTGTAATCAAATAAAGAGAATGTATTTTGGCACATCCCATCAAGCCAGATGTTGCTGTCTCTAAATGAGCCAGCATTTCGTGTCAGTAATGCAGTGTTGTGAATGCACAGATGGCTTTTGGAAGGGAATTCAGTTACCTGTTTGAGAGGTTCTAAATTTCCATCAGGGCACTTGGATAAAAAGGAAATGAAAGGACACAGTCAACCCTAAGATGATCTGGCCATAGAATTTAGTTCCAGGACTGCATTTTTGTGTTGCAGTGATTATTTGACTGGCAATCCATTTGATCCAGGACTGAAGGGAACAGTGTGAAGCTGTGTCAGGGGAGGTTCAGGGTGGATTTAGGACAAGGTTCTTCATGCAGAGTGTGGTTGAGAGGTGGTCACAGCACCGAGCCTGACAGAGCTCAAGGAGCATTGGGACACAGTTCTCAGGCACGTGGGGAGATTCCTGGGGCTGTCCTGTGCAAGGCCAGGACTTGGACTGCAGGATCCTTGCAGGTCCCTTCCAGCTCAGGATATTCCATGATCTGCTTTCAGTAGCAACTGTGAGACCAGAAACATTGTCCAGGTGAAATTGCACGGGTTGGTTTTTTTTATTCCAAGCACTGCTGTCACATGCTAAAGATGTCAAATACTTGGAGATGATCTGAAGAGAGTTGGTTTTGAACCTCAGAGGGTAATCCTTCTCTCCAAGCCCCCTGGAAAATACTGAAGGGATTTTTCTAGCCAAGGTGAGGACATGTTTTCTCCCTGTGTGAGCTGGAAACCTGACATGAGCAGAAAGCCACAAGCCATTGCATCCTGCAGAGGGGCAAGGGAGCTGTGCATTGTTTACAGTGGTTGGTGAAAATGCCTCTGAGGACCAGCATGTGCTGCTTCTTCCTTCTCCACTGAGTGGACACAATGGCAGCAGCAGATGGGGGTCACCTCCTCCCCAGGCTAGGGCTCTGAATGGTGTTAAAGAACGTGGAAAGGCTGGGCTTGAGTGATATTAATCGTGGTTTAGGTTAGTCACAAGCATAATTACCTTGCTAAATCAAAGTACACTGGGATAGCTATGTAATAATTAATGCTAAATGGGGACAGACTTTGTTAGAGTTGTGTGGAAAGCCACGTATTCTCTGTGCTGGTCTCCCCTTGTGCAGAGAAATGGCTTTACTTCTTAAGCTACAAAACATCTCCATTTGCAGAGCAAGGAAATCGATTTGCTGAAACAGATTAAGAAACAAAAAGTAATCGTAAAAAAATGGGAAGGAGCATGGATTTGTTTTTATCCGATAATAAAAATAATAATCCAGGTGGGTTTGGTGCATTAAGATTTGCTGGATACAATAATGGGAGGTACTTTCTTTTCTCTTTGGTCAATCCAGTAGAGTCTTGCTTTGATACTCAGTTATGACCTCCAAGGAACACTTCTAGGAGCAAGATCTGACAGTCTGGCCGGGTTTTTCTTGTTTGTATTTTCCCAATTTCTTCCAGTGGCATTCTCTCAAGATAGCAAGTGGTGCCCAAAATGTGGTTTCTCAGCCTGACTCATCCCTGCTAAAGCCACAAACTGTGTAAGAAGTCCCACCCATGTTGACATCTCTACTCAGGATGGTTGTTCAGGGCCAGGTTGGATGAGGCTTTGAGCACCCTGGTCAGGGAGGAGATGTCCCTGTCCATGGCAGGGCATTGGAACTGGATGCTCTTAAGTTCTTGTCCAACCAGACCATTCTGTGATTCTGTTATTCCCTGTATGGAAGTTCAGTGGAAAATGCTGCTCTTGATCCCTCCAGGTCTGGAGGGACTTAGCAGATCCCTGCTGGATAGCTGAGAGTTGTGGAGTGAGACAAAGAACCAGAGTTCCAAGAGCTTTGCCTTCTCTCCCTCTCCCACTGCCCACCTGGGAGGTTTCACTGCTCAGCTGCCCAGAGGGGGATTTGTTGTCCCTGCTGCTGGCTCCAGGTTGGGAAAGTGAGCCCAGCATTTACCTCTGCACCTCTCCTATCAACAGATATCCTTAAAATATGCTCAGCCTGAGCAGCATTGGGTGTCCCTGGCTTTCCAGCTGCAACAATGAAATATTGATAAATGGCTGCACTGTCTGATTGCTCCGGGTGTAAGGGAAGAAGAGTTCAGTAAATCAAGCAGTGACTTTCCATTGAATGCAATCTCCTGAATTACAGTTTTGGTCTCACCTGCTGGGTTTGTCAATGCACAGGAGAAGATTCATGCTGCTCTGTCATACCAGATATAAATAACTGAGAGCTCTTTTTGCACGTGAGGAAAAATAGGCTTCCATCTAATTTTGGATGTGTGTCACCTGCTAGGCTTCTGCTGAGTGTGATTTGAATCTTGTTTTGAAATTAATCTGAATTGAGACATAACACACACCTTTCAACAGAATGAAATCTCTGTAAATGATGAATATCAGAATGAGGAGTGATTTGGAGCCAGCCACCTCGGTGGCTTCTTCTCCAAGGACAGGCAGCCAGCAAACACTTCTTGAAAATAAAACCTCTTTAAGCTGTGGACTTGAAAAATCAGAAAGGTCTTTTTGAACATTTCACCCCAAAAGTATTGATTGGCTTAACCTCATGGAGGCTGGGACTAATTTTCAGATGACAAATGAAGGTGTAACTTGCAAGATGTTTGCTAAGTCTTACAAAGTAGGTGGTGTTACTCTTGTTTGACCAGTGGAAGAGGTAGATCTTGGAGTTTTGAAATAAGTGAAACAAAGTCATGCAGGGCTGCTAGAAGTCATGTGAAGATCATTATTTTCTCCATTAAAAAGTAAATTTGTGAAGATGAACAGCTTTTTAAAGGTCTGAAAACACATGGTAGGCTCTAGAAAGCTCTTTAGAAAGTAAAGCTCATCAAAAATTGAGAAGAGGCAGCACAGTGCTTATCTTGCTTCTCATCATGTAGGTCTTAATTTTTCAAAGTGGCTTTGTGGGTCTGCTGTCATAGAGTGTGGGTTGTTTACTGCATTGATTGGATTTGTAGGACTTTATCATCAGCTGGAATCTAAACTTGGGTGCCCCCCTTGAGTCAGAGTTCCCCCATAATGGACAGAGAAGAAAGGGAAGAGCATCTTGAGAAAGATCATCTGGAAGAGATCAGCTGCTGGTTTAGTCACTTGTCTACTTGGTAGGTAAAAATTAACCTTGCAGGCTCTAAATAGGCTGAGAGATGATTTTTTTTTCCTGTATAGTTCTGTGTTTTATACATCGGTCTTTGTTAGGCTTGGTGAACCCAACATACCTTTAAGTCCATGGAAGATTGCATGAACCACTTGCAAGTGTCCTGTCTCAATTCTTGAGTCTGGATACAGCCCTTGCTTTGGAATATACTTTCTAGTAGTAGTTGGGTTTGATGTGTTTTGCTCAAAGTGCACCGGGATGGCTCTTGTTGCAACAAAGAATGTTCCCTTCTGGGATTTCTGCCACAGTTCTTGCACATGTGGCACATCACACGTGGGGTTTGTGTCTATTTTTGTATTCTTTTCAAGATGAACTAGTTGGGGTTATCATGTTAAATCCTTCCAAGTCAGACCAAGGTCAGTGGCTGCTCTGGGTGTGGGTATCTGCCACAAGTTTAGGTGAGATGGCCACCAGTTGAAGCAGCAGCTGCGAAACAAGGAGTGGTTGATCTCAGCTGGCCATGAAAACACATTTACATCTGCCAGAATGGCCTGTCATCCTGACTTTCTGCTGGAGAAGAAGACTCTCTTGTGCTGCTCATGTGTTTGACCTCTTGCAGAGACACCTTCAGTAAATTTGGAAGTCCATGCTCAATCGATCACCAGTCACACTGATGGATTCCAGCACTGCACTCCTTGCTGTTGATTCTTGATTCTTAATCCAGCCCTTCATGCTCTTACTCATTAAATATGGTGTCCTACTCACTGGAAAATTTTTCATCTGGTATTTCTGAGACCTGGGTCTTCTCTGCCACCTCATGCCTCTGTCCAGCCTCCATTTAAATGTCTCATCCTGGAGTTGTCTGCACGTAGCAGAGGAAGAGAAAGCAACTTCTCTGAAGATGCAGAGATTCTGACTTGGTGTTTGTAAACGCTTGAAATTGGCATCTTGAATCCTGTAGCAGAAATCTTCATCCAAAAGCCCTGGGAGTGACCATAGCTTCATCCTGTACAAGAGTCTCAAGGATCATTCTGGAGGATGGAAGGAGGAAGCTCTCCTCTAGAGAGGCTTCCTCCCAGCACTGAAGGAGGTTCCCACCCTGAGGGGGAATGGTGACCTCTCCTCTGGCCTGATTCAATGTCAGTGCTCAGGAAGGGGCCCACGTGAGTACAAATTCCCTTGACTCTGCTGGCCCTGTGGATGGAGCCATGGGGCTGAGAATACACTGCAGCATGGGGCTCTCATTTCCTCAGGGGGAAGACTGGTTTTCATGCAGCGCCATTTTATCCATAAGGGGGGAGAGAGTTAAGTGTTTATTTACTCACTTATTTGCTTTATCCTGAGCAGAGCTGAAACCTGCGTTTTTTGCCGTGCGCTTCCTTTCGTGTGCATTTCGCTGCCAGCCTGTTTGAAAGCCCCGCGTTCCTCCAGGGACTTTCCAGACAAAACTGATGCAAACTCTTTCTTCTCAGGTGCCTCACGATCATCTGTCATCCAATGCAAGCCAGGAGGCAACTGCCCCAGCAGACACAGAGGCATGACTAGGCAGCTCTCCCCTCTATCTGTTGCTGAAGATTCTGCTGCTCCCATTCTTGAGCTGCAGAATCGAAGTCCCTCGGGCATCTGTCGGCACAGCAGAGTCGAGAGGCAGAGCAGATCAGGTAGGAACCACAGCCGCCCTCCTGGCGCCGCCGCGGGCCCGCCAGGCCTTTTCTTCCCTGTGTCCCCACAGAGATGGGGCAGGGCCCGAGCATGCTGAGGTTTGGTTTGCCACGTGCAGGTCCTTCCCGAGCCCGGGGGTGAGGCGGGAAGGTGGCACGGACGGGAGGAGAAGCCTGGGCTTGGCAGGTTCGTGACGTGCGTTGGGTCCCGGCGCAGCGCGAGGCGCGGAAGATCCTCGGAGCGGGTTAAGCCTGGCACACGGTCACATTGCAGAGTGGTTGGGTCTCCTCAGCTTCAGCCTGGCCACACAGCAGGGCCCTTAGGAGTTCCTTCTCAAAGACAGCCTCGTGCCATGGATGTTCTGATGAAGAGGAACAGAAGGAGCAGCGGGTGGAAGGATTTCCAGGGAAGACCATCGCCGCTCAGATCCTCGGTCAGCTGCATGCCAGGGCTTCCATCACCCACTGCACTGCACAAGTTCAGCCCAAATGAACCTGCAGGTGTGGTGAACACTGACCTCTTCACCGTGATGTCCATCCAGCAGCTGCAGGGATGGGATGGGAGCAGTTACGATGTGCAGACACAGCCTTGTGAGTCTGCTAAACCACGCTGTTGAGGAGAGACTTTAAATGAGTGAAATAATTTAACTGTCCAAGCTTTTTGGAAGGAAATTACTTAATTGACCAAGTTCTTTGGAAGACTGCCTGTGTAGATACTGTGAGGAAAAAGGGGAGGAAGAACAGGTTGGATCTCCCTTGCACACTGGACCTGGGGGAACTGAACCTTCCTCTTGTCACTTGACCGCCGATGGCAGCAAGAGTCACCCATTTCCTCCTGAGGAATGAGGGATCTCATACTCCAGGAGTACTCTCTTAAAGGAAAAACTCTAAAGAGTCTTGGAGGTGATCGTTGCTGCCAGGGGTTGATGCAGCATCTCGCAGTTAAGATCATAGCTAAGGTATCAGAAAACCAAATCTCATTTTTCCAGATACCAGGCTGAAACAACTCTGTGCATGGTGGCACTAAGGTACATCCAAAATCAGAATCCATCTTCTCCAAGAAAGGGCTGGAGGCCACTTGAGTAGTGCCTGGGCATCATACTCTTCTAAAAACACTTCTAAACACTTACTTTGCATTTATTATTTTCCCTTCTGATCTTAATCTTCCTGTCCTCATCAGAGAAGTCTAAGATTGACCCAAGAGGTAAACAAATACAAAGAGTATAATTTTCTAGGGTCTAGTTGCCAAATATCCAAAGGAGTTGTGATGAAAAGCTGTGAGTTTTGATTTTGCTGATCTCACTCTTCTGAACACTGCAAGCAAAAGGCTCTGCTGTGACCATCTTGTCAGTAAGAATTGCACTATGGACCAAAGGACCATGCAGGGGTGTTCCTGCTCACTGCCTTCCACAGTTTGCCATTGGCCATTGCCATCTCCCTGGGTCACCTGCAGTGTGATCTGCATTCTGACCTGTCCTTTCAGCCTTGTTTCTGTGCTCTTCCCAGGAAAAGTCTCCTGGTTTGTTCCAGTCCTATCTAAATGCAGACCCCAAGGATTTCTGCTGCCTTGCCAGTTGTAAAATGCTGTCTCCCAGCCACTTTGGCTGATCAGTTTGTTTTCTCCTCATTATCATTTGGTGTCTAAACACAGGTGCTCACTCCAGCCCCAGCTTCAAGACTTGGGAATCCTCTTGAATAGGATCTGTGTACCTGCTCACCCTGTGCCTTCGAGGCCAAGCCCTGTCATTATTTTGAAATGTATTTCTTATCTTATCCTTTTGATTCTTTGGCCAGGAATTTGGAGTGCACATCCCATGGATTTTGAAAGCAGCTGTCAAGCTACTCTGTCACTGGGATCCATCACAATTTCACTTAAGTTAATTGCAAATATCTGGCCTGGAGTTAAGTGCCTCCAGTGAGCTTAGATGTAGACAAATGTAGATCCATGAGGATGGAATCAGCTCCCCTCTCACCATGCCTTTCAATTATCATTAAATGTGAAGGGGCCCCAGACAACACGTGTCTCCTGAATACACAATGATTTGCTAACTGCATCACACGGGGTGAATCCCACTGATTAAACACTCCCAGCAGCTCCCCACTGTGCATTTATTCAGCCTAAAACTTACACAGGTCTTTAAATCCAAGGCAGATCTTCAGCAAGTGTGTGTTTCTGTGCCTTTCCCTGGCATTCAGACCTGGGACTGTAACATCCCAATCAAATGCTGATGGTGGTGTCATGCATACTGACACCAATTGCATCATTATTTTGTAATTGAAAAATAGAAAGCATGGCTAAAAGTGCTTTATTTTTCTATCATTGTGTGATTATTTTAAGTGGTAGCTGAAAAAGGACTAATTGCATGGTAGTTTTGCTTAGCAGGAAGACCTGCAAGTTGATGCTACTATAATATATTCCTTTTTAAGCCATTCCAACTTGCAAATAAACTGTAATTTACCTTTCAATAGATGTCAGTCATTATTAGTACCATAAAAATATCTACTTTCCCTCAGCAGCCGAGGAGAATTCTAAAAGGATGCTTGCCTTTCCAAACCCGTGGCTGATTATCCTCTGCATGTTTTAAATAAACCTGTAATTTTATTTAAATTCTTGATTCACCACTAAACAATGGAGCCACCAAATACAGATTATTTTTAGGAAAAAAACCACATCACACAATTACAACTACAAAAAGCTCGGTGTCCTAGTTAGGAAAATTCCTGATTCCAAATGTACTCCCTGCTATGATAAATCTTTTTATGTGTAATGTTGGTTTACAATAATAGCTTGGAACCCCAGTTTGACATTTCTTTATGGCTAATGTAGCAAAAACATTAATATAAAAGGAAACTAAACCTGAGTGTGAAAGTTGAATATAGGGCAGTGTATGTTCTCACTCAGTGCTTCTGTAACTTCTCTCAGAATGATATTGTTTCTTCTACACATCACATCATGTATTAATGTGGCTGATAATTGATAGGAGTAGTTAAGGATAGCTTCAGGCCATGATTTTTAGAAGATTTTCCCGTTTCTTCTGCCAGACTGGTGTGATGTCAAACTGGGTGAGTGGCTGGGGCTCAGAGCTGCCCTGTGGGCAGTGTTAGTGCCCCTTGCTTTCAGCTGGATCTAGGAAACCAAAATAGGGATCCTGGGTTGCACCTCTGAGACATCAGTCTGGAGAGCAAGTCAGCACTCAGGGAGGTTAAATTCACTTGTGTTAGGAGATGTGCACTTTGGTCTGAAAACCACTGAGATGGGAAATGCCAACTCTCCAGTCACTCCTTGTTTGTGTGCAGGGGTTTGTTTCTAGGCATGCCAGGCTTCACTTCTGTCCAGTTTCCTTTGTTAACTTCAAAAATGTAAGTACACCAAGCTGGCTGCAAAAAGCCTTTCTCTGCCTGGGTACATAAAACCAAACTGTTTCTTTCTTCCCCATCCCAGCTTGCAAATAAAAGAAGTTAATTCTGGAATTAAAGTGTTGAGGAATAAGAACTTGTTCCTGTCTCCAGACCTACAGGCTCAGGGAGCTCTTCTGTTGCACACATGCACAGTAATTGCTTCCATAATTTTGTTGGTTCCAAGGGATGTATTTTTATTCTGGAGGTTTTCTGGCAGAGGGAATGAAGGGCTGATAAAGCAAATAGTGACAACAGCTTATTTGTAATGCTGTTACCTCAGCCCTCAGTGTTGTGTTTGTGTTTCATTCTGCCTCCTTGAAGTGACAGAGATGGTATTATTAAAATACTTCTGTGCAGGATTTCAGTATTTATGGGCCATGGAGGAGTTCTAGGGAGAAGGCAAGGGATGATTTGTGACTTGGACCAGAAGGGGAGGTTTTGCCAAGAATTATTTTGAGTGCATTCATTACATGTACAACTCTTTTTCTATTCTTCCTTTTTTTTCTTTTTCAGGAGAGGAAGGAACACAAACGCACACAGAGAGCAGCAGCCAAGAAGCTGAAGGACAGACACGATGCCAGTCTTGCACATCCACGTTTCTCAAGCTAATCTGGAGATTCCTGATCATTTTGTCCGTCTCTTCCTCCTGGGTTGGGACCACACAGTTTGTCAAAATCACTTTTGAGACCTTTGACTGTCCCTTTTTCATGACTTGGTTCTCAACAAACTGGAACATTATGATTTTTCCCATTTATTATTCCGGGCACCTTGCAACTGCGCAGGAAAAGCAGTCTCCAATCAAAAAATTCAGGTAGGCTTTATCATGGCAGTTTCCCTTTAAAAAACCTAATTCCTGAGGGCTGAGATCACTGCTGTGCTCAGTTCCACCCCTGGTGTCAGGAGGCAGAATAAAGGTCATGCTGCAGAAAACCATTCATAAATAGCTGGCAGGAGGCTGACAGATGAGTGATGTGTGCTGACTAAATGGATACTTGATTGTTAAAGGGTTTTTAAATGAGTTTGAAAGGTCAACAATCTGCTTGTAATCTTGCTGTTACGTTGTCTAATATGTCTCTATTTTGTGTTCTTGCCTGGATCAGGCCCCTGGTTAATCTGCCCTGGTCCATTTATGATGGGAGTGTTGGGTACAGCCAAACCAACTCCTAGCTGAGAAGAAAGATGCTCAGAGCTGAGGAGGTGGTTTCCAGGGGGAAGACCATGGTTTGCTCTCTGTGCTGAGCGAGTATAGCAGGATGCAAACTGCCCTTTCCTCCTGCTGGAAATTTATAAATCACTTTTCAGTAGCCCCTGAGAAATCAGAGAAATACAAGGTTAAGGGGGAACCCAAAGAAATCATCCAGTCCAACCACCAGTGCTGCAGCTTAGCTTCACCTTAGCCAGTTCTGAAGAAAAGCACATCTAATCTGTCTGCAGGGCTTGGAAGTGTCTCACTTTCTGTGACAACTGATTTCACAGTTCCTCCTCCACTTTTATTATTCCACTGATCTGACAGTGATGTGGGAGCTGCTTTAAAGGACAGGGCAAAGCTCAGCTCACCAAGAGATACCACACCTTGCCCAGGGAGGGAAGAGATTCACAGGGTCATTTTGGGCTGGGACCAAATTCTGTTTTTCCAGGCTTGCTTGGAAAACAACGTGCCTGACTCCAGTAGGATTGTCTGTTCCACCAGGAGTTACCCAGCATGGGGCCCATCCCTGGTTCCTGCTGTCACTGAGCACACAGGGAATCCCATTTGTGACTGTCAGCCTGGAGTGCAGCAGGGCCAAACTCTTCCCTCAGCTGCTCTTTGGCAGGATCTGGGATGTAATTTGGCCCTAAATTATCATTTCTGTCAAATCAGCATGGCTGAAATTGGACAGTTGCACCTAATTAAGTGCTTCTCTGCAAACCCTGGTGCTTTGTCTGTTAATGATGCTCCATTCAGATTTCTGCTGGAGTGTTTGTGAGAACATTTACAGTGTCAGCTTGGCTTCTGCATGTGGGGTGAAGCAATAACAATTGCACAGCAGATAAGGAAGAAGGTGAGAAATACCCCTGCAGATAAATCCCCTGCAGTTGGTTCATTGATTATCAGAGCAAAATTTTGGGCCAATGCATAAAATAATTCCTGTGCTTAAATAATTGATGTATTTCCCCAGCTGTTAAGAATTCAGCTTTTAAAGTTGAGGATGCTGTCTTAAATGCCACAGGAATTTCTGCAGTGGGTCAGTGAATGTGTGGGCTCAGGACACCCACAGATTCCTGCTGATGGGAATCTTCCCAGGATATTTCTTATTCCAGGTATGTCAGGAACTCACATCCCAAGGAGGAAGTAACTGCTGGTGAATAATGATTTCATCAGAGGGAGCAATTCCTTGGTCTGTGCTGTGTTACAGCTTGACTGGCCACACTCTGACAGTTTGGGTATGGGATGGGCATCTCCTCAGGATGAACTCTTGACTTTTTGATGACTTAAAGGATTGAAAATTTGCAGTTTTAACTCGCAGACAGGTTTAATTTGGAAAGGATCTTTGGAGGTCATTTCACCCAGCCTCCTCCCCAGCGTTATCAAACCTGCATTGATTGTTTGTGTATTTTCTTGATATTGTTCCTGTTACAAGGCTTATTATTACATTTTGTAAGATTTCTTGCTGCTTCATTTGCCTGTTTTATTCCTGTGCAGTAGCTAATTCTTGTCAATAAACCCATTTGCAGCAGTTCCAGGCTTTCCTTGGAGGCCAGGGGTGATTTATCTTTGTGTTTCTGGAGGATGTAGTTACTCTCTAGGAGCTTTAAAGACATCAAACATTTTGTCCAGCAGATATTCCCAGTGGATGTGAACAAACAATGTCTGTGACATCTTGGCAGAGATCAGTGATCCTGGGAGTGACTTGCAGAGTGCTGCCCCAGGCTGGCAAAGCTGCAGAGAGCCAGTGCTCCTTTAATAAATCCCACTTGGAAGGGCAGGAGTCTCAATCCTCAACTTTAGATTGGCTTTCTGGAAAGTTTAAGCTGCTCAGTACCTAAAGGAGCTGCAAGAGAGATGGATTTTTGACAAGGAATGGAAGGGGAGTGGCTTCAGACTGACAGAGGGCAGGTTTAGATTAAATATTGATAATAAATTCTTGACTGTGAGGGTGGTGAGGCCCTGGCACAGATTGCCCAGAGAAGCTGTGGCTGCTCCTGGATCCCTGGAAGTGTTCCAGGCTGGGTTGGATGGGGCTTGGAGCAGCCTGGAATGGGGGAAGGTGTCCCTGCCCATGGCAGAGGATTGGAACTGGATGGGCTTTAAGGTCTCTTCCAACCCAATCACTCTAGCATTCTGTTATCACAATATTTGAGATTATAAATTGTGTATTTCTTGCCTTTCAAACTTTACCTCAGAGATTCAATCTTGTGGTCTGAGAAAATGACTCAGGGTTATGAGCTCGCTGCTGCATTTAGGTGAAGTGTCTTGGTTGTCTTGCGGCAGAAGACAGCTCTTGGTATCCCCTCAGTATTGTAAATAAAAGCTATGTCCCTCATAAAGAGCTTGAAACTCCTTCCATTAGTACTGGATAAGATGATCTGAAGTTCAGGAAGCTCAGAAATAGGAAATCTAACCCTGCCAGCATTTACCACAGCAGAAAACACTGCACAGCCTTGACTTAGGAGCCTGACGCAGTGGTGGTGGTGGAATAGGTGGGTGAAGTTTTCAATGTCAGTACATTTTGCCTCCCCATCTGGCATCTCAAGGACAAGCACTGTGACACTGAGCAGCTTCCTGCCAGGATACAGCCCCGGTGTGAGAGCTGAGGTTGCTGCTGCAGGCTCTTCCCAGCCTCGGGGCACTGGCCAGGGAGAGCATTGGTAGGTGCAGGTTTCGTGTGAACCAAACACGCTGGGAAGAGTTGGATTTCTTGGATAACAAGATGTGAGCATCACTTGAAGTGCAGACTGAGCCACAAGCAGCTGGTATTTGCCCATGAAACCTGTCACTGCAGGTGTGTCACCCACAAACCTGTGCCCCCCTCTGCAGCAGCAGCTCAGCCCAGCTCCCTCGGCCGCCTGTGCAATGGCGCTGCACATCCAGAGCTGCCCTGCAGAGTTTCTTCAGGGGAGATGAGGAGCACCATCAGCACAGAGCTGGGCTTCCCACGGGCCATTCCCGTGGGACACAGCATCCCTTGGTGCTGCCCCCCGAGCCGGGTGAGAGCTTTGGGCAGAATTCCCTGTCCTTTGGCTGCAGCTCTCCACCAGACAAAGAGAGCTGGGCAGGCCCTTCCTGCCAGCTCAGAGTCAGTCAGTGCTGGCAACACAACTCACCAAGGTGCTTGACCTCACTCAGTTGGGTGCCTGTCCCCTGCAGTGGGGCTGGGAGGTATTTTATTGCTGTGATGCCTTCTGGAGGCTGACCTGTGACAGACCAGGCAGAGCAAAAAGGATAAATTGGGGATTTATTGAAAGGCCTCACTGGGCTCACCTGGGCTGCAGAAGAGCCCAGCTGGGCTACACCCAAGATACCCCAAAATGGGCACAAAATGGCCACCTGATCACGAGGTCTCACACTTTTCTAAGTTCTGGTCCATTAGCAGATTGGAGTTAATTGTCCAACTATAGCTTCAGGTTATGAAGCTCCATCCTCCTTGTTTATTCTTCTCACTTCACTGTTACTTTTGTTCATGGGCTTGAAAGTTGTTTTTGGTATCAGGCAAGAGAAGGAATTGTTTTGTTTATCTACTCCATGAAGAGAGCTTAGTTACAGTTAATATGAAACCTAAAACTACCCACTAAAACAGCACAGAATGTAGAAAATATAAAAGCTAAAACCTAAGGCGTCAGCTGCAGGTGTCATCATTTAGGCAGAAGCTCTGAATTTGTGCTCACAGAAGGTGCTGCTGTTTTATTTGCTGCCCTCACGTCACCGTGACCTCACCAAGTCCTAATCCAGGTGGTGCCACTGCATTCTCTCTTTCCTGTGCCCCAGGTCTCTGCCTTTTTGCTGGGTTTTTTTTTTTGTGAGCTGCTAAAAACCAGCTGCTGGATTTCACTCCAGAGGCAGCTGAGTGTCAGGAGGGAACAAAGCCATTCCTGTGCAGGGCATCAGAATGACTGAGAGGGCACACGAGGTGTTTGGTGGGTGCCAGAAGCTGAGCTGCTCGACTGCCTGAGGTGCTGTAATTCCTGAGAGCGTGGCACACTGCCCACAGCTGATGGCTGAGGGCTACCTGCAAGCAAAAGGAGTCACTTGTGTTAGAGGGCAGGTTTTAAATAGACCCCTTGTGCATTTGGAAATAGTCTGTGTCATAGTTTCGGGGTCAGCTGCCCTTAGATATGTCTGTGCCTCTAAGTCAGCAGCCTGCAGCATTATTTGTGGGGGGAGGGTTCCAGGGAGCCCTCTCTCTCCTGAGCCCAGGGTTTTAATCACTGTTATGTCTGATGACTCCTGCAAGTTTAATTTTAGTTGCATGTCGAAGAGGCTGAGTTAACCACTGAGCCACCAGCCCTCACAAAGCCTCAGGCAATCTGACTGGGAAAGTGAAGTGTTCTCCCTCTCTCCTCATTGACTGAGCATTATTCATGGAGCTCTCCTCGGCACAGGGGTGAATTCATCAAGTCTGCCTCACTCAGCACGATCCTGGCAGAGACTTTGCTGTATTTTCTTCCCTGAGAGTTGAGGAACCACGAGCCCCTGTTTTGTCTGGCCTCTGCTGTGTGTGGTGGAGGCCCTTCCACCTGCCCACTGCCTGGGGCCTGTGAATCTGCATTTCCAGATTCTCTTCTGGCTCTTCTTCTCTGCTTGTCCCTCCCAGTGCTTCTGGGCACTCTGAGATAGGTGACATTGCTGAGGCAGCCACGACTGCCTCTCCCAAATCTCTGACCCACAAGAATGCAGTAACCACTGAGCCTTCCTCCTCTGAGGATTCACACTGTCAGGGATGCATCCTCCTGGCTCTGCTCGGGGTTTGTCTGTGTGCAGACATCCCAGGGACCTGCAGGACAGCAAAACCTGGCCCATTCTGGCATCTGGGTGCAGCTGTGCCCTGGGAGGCAGCCCAGACACCTTTCTGCCTTGTTTTAACACAGCACAGGCTTCTTCCCTACAAGGTCCTGACAGCTCCCAAGGCAGCTTGGATTTACAGTGATGCAGTTGTGCCCCAGCAGTGATGGCAGAATTCCCTCCACACAGGTCTGGAGTTCACAGTGCAGGTCTGTTCCTGCCAGGACAGGGGGCACCCCTGGCTGTGGTGTCACGGGATGGTGACACAGCCACACTGCACCCACCTATGTGAGGTGAGATGTAGTGTGAGCCCTCCGCACCCACCTCACTGTCAGGGGGAAGCATCTTTTAAAGGTAAACTGCTAAATCTGCATGTCAAGGGACACTGAAGTGCTGCCAGTGAGTCCCTTCTCACACAGGGAAACCTGTCACCTCTAACTCCTGTTTAAATCAGGGTTACAAAAGCCTGCAATCAAAGTTAGCCATTCATTTATTCGCTGCACCGAGTGTTTGCTTTGCATCTCAGATCAATGATGCACACCAGTAGCTGTTTTTTTTATATTTTAAACATTTTTATCCTGGTCTTTGGTGAACAGGACTGCTGAGAGCGTTGAGGTCAGCTGGAGTGAAGAAGATAATTAGCAGATCCACCAGCCTGAGAGTTCAGTTGTTCCACAGAGTTTGAGAATGGAATTTATTATTACCAGAAATGACTGCTTTGTACACCAGGTTGTCTTAGTGGCATCAGGAAATAAGTGGTTATTAAGTAGAATCATAAAACCATTTAGGCTGAGATGCAGCTGATCTCAGTTGTTACATAGGTGTTCTGATTCTACTTTCCTCAAAATGAGAGTGATGGTTTCCAAACCTGAGAGCAAAAAACTGCGATGTCTTTAACAGCAAAATTCCCAAGAATTAGCAAAAATGGTTGAGGGGCCTTGAAAACAATTTTTTTCCAGATCAGGATAACTGTCAAACCACCCCCACCACCCCCAAATAAACATTTCTGACATCACATTGCAGCACAATCTTTGAGGTTGCTAATTAGTTCTACATAATGAATGTTTTAGCAATCTTCCAAACACAGCCGTGTTTGGCTGGGAGCACTTTGGAATCCCAGGGCATCTGGATTATTCCCCCCCAGTTTCCTTTCCTTGGAAGGATGTGCTGCAGGTTGAGGGTGCCTTGGTTCTCTCTGCTGCTTTTTGGGGTCACTTATGGGACCTCCTGTGTTTTAAGCAGTGTCAGGGAGCCTGCCATGCCAAGAAGTGAAGCCCACTGGGAATATCTTCAGGAATACCTTCAACCAGGAGTGCAGACAGCGGAGTTGCTAAAAAAACATCCTTCCCAGTCTGGGAAAGGCAGAGATTCCTGAAATTCTAAGCAGCTCACCTGAGTTGTGTGTGACACAGTGTTTGGGAAGCTGGGGGTTTTGTTTGCAATTTAATCCTCAAGGAAATGTCCCCTAGAAAAAACACCTTTTCACTGTACAGTAAAATGAAGCTGTTGAACACCTTTCCCTCCCTCTCCTTCCTTCTCTCACACTCCTGTTTGCCTGGCTCACTCCCACTGCCTGGTGGCTCCCTTCCCCACCACGCTGATAAGTCTGGGAGACTTTTTGAGTATCTTTAGGCAATTCTTACAGCTTCCTTGGCCATACATAAAAATATACTTCAGTAAGAATGAAAACAGGGCTTGGAGCAATGCAAAAAAAAAAAAAGAAAAAAAAAAAAAGATAAATAGTAAGCTGCAGAGAAAAAATGGTGATTCTAATCCCTGTGCTCGTGGCCTTGAAGGCAGAGTCTGGGAGCTGTCAGAACATTATAGATAACCTTCATTTCTGTGTGTGAGTCCCTGGGATTCTCGTTGCACAGAGTGTGATTATTCCAGGTAAGTTACGTCTTTTCTTCCTGCGAAATTGCTGTTTTAAGAAGATTGTGGGTTGTTTTCCCTATGTGAATGAAAGAATGGAATCTCTTGGGCGTGTGCAGTAGTTAGGAAAAGCACGATAAAAGCCTAGAGAATGTTTGTTGTGCTGGAGTGAATGCTGAGGAAAACCCTGGCTGAGACTGAAACTCTTTTCTTTCCGTAGGGAATGCAGTCGGATTTTTGGTGAAGATGGTCTGACGCTGAAACTCTTTCTTAAAAGGACTGCTCCCTTTTCTATTCTGTGGACTTTGACTAACTACCTGTATTTACTGGCTTTAAAGAAGCTCACAGCCACAGACGTCTCTGCCCTGTTCTGTTGTAACAAAGCTTTTGTCTTCTTGCTTTCTTGGATTGTGCTCAAAGACAGGTTCATGGGAGCAAGGGTAATGAATGTGCCTCCTTTTCCACTCTCTCATGTTTCCATAATTGCACTTCAACCCATCAGCCATGGTGCTGCCACAGCACTGCTGCACTGGGGTGCAGGCACACCATGAAAACCTTTCTCATTTTGTTTTATGGTGCAGCCTCAGGATCAGTTAGAGACCTCAGAACTTCAGAGGGAATTCAGTGTGGGAATTTCAAGGAGCTGTTACAGCCAAGTGTAACTTGAGGAATTACAACAGAACTTCCAGTTTCATATAAACCTGTTCTGTCTTGGCTTATTGTGCTGAAGTTTTGTTAATTTGAATTTAAACTTAGTGATGAATGATTAGGTTCTAGTCAAAGCAGTTTTATTCCTTGTTTGGATAGACAGATGTTTTCAATGTGTGATGTATTTTTCTTGTGCTACCCTGTCACTTTTCACACGTATGTTTATATGTGCACGTGCCAAAATTGCTTCAAAAATTAACACAGCTCTCTTGTGTGGAGGTGCAATTTGCACTGAAGTGTTACAGGACTCCCTGGCAGTAAAATGGACCCTGCAAAAATTTAAAACAGAGCTCAAACAAATTGATGTGCTCCTGGATCTGGGGAAAGCAAACTTGTGTAATTTTCCATGCACACACCTCCCAACATGCAGCAATTTCAACTGTTGGCTTCACACCTTGGATGAGGAGTGCTGAGGATTTCTGCTCGTTCATTGATGCAGATTCACCTCTGAAATGGCTCAAGGTCGTGTTGGGCACAATCCTGACCAAATTATTGAAAACCTTGACCTTCATTAGGCACTGGTTGGGGACAGGTGTGGTGGCTGTGACCAGAAGGGACCAGCAGCAGCTGGATTTGAGTTAATGGGAACTGTGATGGACCAGGACACTCATCCAAGTCAGTTTGTTCTTTGAAAATGGGCACAGCAGTTTTTTTTGGTTTTTTTTTTAATAAATAGTGTGATAGAAGGGTTCAGAAATGAAGGGGAAAGACATCCTGTTGTACAGGTAACTCCTCTGGCTTTTGGAGCAGCCACCAGGACACTGAGCAGAGCTCTGTGCTTGCCAGGCTGAGGAGATGAGCCAGTGCTTGAAGGTAAAGCCAGACACCTGGGTATGTATTTCATACACAGCTGAAAACCCAGAAAGATCAGGTGAATGTGGCCCACCCTCAGCCCACTGCCTGACTCAAAGAATAAACAGAGTGTAAAACCCTCAGTTCCCTACAGAAATAACAGGAGCAACAACTACTCCCCTCTGCCCCTTGATCATCTGAAAAAATGGAACATTTTGTACCCTTTAAGCTAATTAATTTAAGCTAATTTTCCTTTCAAAGCAGCATCTTTCTGGAAGAGCCAGCATAGCTCTTGAGTTCTCCTAGCCTGCTCTGTTAAAGAAACCTAGAAATAAAAGCTATTTTCAGTTATTATTTATTTTTCACTGACTAAAAAATGTTGCCATAAATATGCATCAGTAGGAATGCTGTAAACACCGTGAGGCTCACACAGGAGAATCCTGGAGGGAAAAGTGAGCAGCAAATCCTGCACATGAACTGGATTTCACTGCTCGCTGGCAGAGCCTGGATGCCCATGGCTGGAGAGGTAATTCTCAGCGTTTTCCAGCTGCTCTCCTGACAGAATAGCACTTAATGATGTTAATGAACACACAGGAGAGTGTTTGAGAGCTAAAACCTGACCGAGCTGCACAGAGGCAGCTTTTTGTGCTCTGGGTGCCTCAGCTGCTCTCACCCACAGCCCCTTGGAGAGCAGCAGGAATTGGGTTATTTGGACAGTGAGGACATGAAAGGAAAGAAAAGTTTAATCCTAAACCCTGGGCCACGTTTTTGTGGCAAAGCCCTGCACCCAGCAGCTCAGCCAGCTTTTCCAAGGAGCTCAGCTCCCAGCAGCTCTTCCAGAGCTCCGGGGCTATTGGGCTGTGTGGAGGTGGGGATGCTGCAGTGCCTGGGACAGCAGTGGCTCTGCAGCACATCCCCAGCTCCCTGCCTGCCCAGTGTGGCTGCAGCAGTCCCCAGACTGCCCCTGGGTGCCCACGGGCATGTGGGAGCTGCCTGGCATCCCTCTGAGCCCCTGGCACCCTTCCTGCACTCTGAAAGCCAGCCAGGCTGCAGGGCTGGGTTTGTGGGTGCCGTGCCCAAAGACAAATCTGTCTTGCTGGGCACCCCTGGAATGGCACAGTCCCACCTGTGGCAGCACTGAATAACTGCAGAAGGGCTGCACACAAAGGTTCAGCTGCTGGGGCTGTGTTTGGGCACACAGAGTGTGTGCCCTGCAGGGAGAGCCATGTGCCATCAGTGCTGAAGCTGTAGCACTCCCCCAGAGAGAAAAACACCAGGGGAGGGTTGGGCTGGGTATTAGGAAAGATTTCTTTATAGAAAGGGTGGTCAGGCTCTGATACAGGCTGCCCAGGGGAGTGGTGNTGAATAACTGCAGAAGGGCTGCACACAAAGGTTCAGCTGCTGGGGCTGTGTTTGGGCACACAGAGTGTGTGCCCTGCAGGGAGAGCCATGTGCCATCAGTGCTGAAGCTGTAGCACTCACCCGAGAGAGAAAAACGCCAGGGGAGGTTTGGGCTGGCTATTAAGAAAGATTTCTTTATAGAAAGGGTGGTCAGGCTCTGATACAGGCTGCCCAGGGGAGTGGTGGAGTGGCCATTCCTGGCAGTGTTCAGAAAATGTGCAGATGTGGTGCTTGGGGACAGTTAGTGGTGGATCAGGCAGTGTTAGGGGACAGGTTGGACTTGATGAGGTCTTTTCCAGCCTTCACAATTCTCTGGTTCTATTTACCCATAAAAGTGGTGCAGGTAGAGCCCAGGTTCCTTGAAGTCCCCCCTGCCCTGGGTGAGGACACAGAACCATCCCTGCCTGCACTCAAACCTTTGCTTGGACACTTCTGAACATCTCTCAAATTAAATAGCTTATCCATGTTACACTTTGGGAAGTCCAGACAGCTTTGGATCAAACCAAGCACAAATATTTGAAAGACTTCACAAATTTGAGTAGTTCTGCTGGCTTGTGCTGCTTAGATTTAGACACGTTTATGTGTTTGCATATTTAAGCCCTTGGTTGGGCTTCATGTGTGGAGTTGAATCAGTATTTTTTAGGTAAGTACAGAATAGTCTGGGGACATTTTTCTCTCCTGAAAATGTTGACTTCAGCCTGGAGAGAGGTTTCTTCCCTGTCCTTGAAGGTGTTCAATGCCAGGTTGGATGGGGCTTGGAGCAACCAGGTCTAGTGGAAGGTGTCCCTGCCATGGCAAGGGGCTGGAACTGGGTGAGCTTTAAGTTCTCTTCCAACCCAAACCACTCTGTGATTTTACACCTCATTTTCTGCTGTGCTCCACGTAGAAAAAGAAGTGTTTCTGATAAACTGTTGGTTGGCCTTGCTCCCTTTCATGGAAAAAAAAAGGAAAAAAGAGAGGCAAGTTAATTTCATTCCTTACCTAGGAGGCTCCAAAAGAAAGTTACTCTGCTCTTCCATTAATTAAAGGCCTCGTTTAATGAGCTGACAGCCACCTTTGCTTCCCTGTGACCTTGCAGAGCAGCCTGCAGATGTGAGCTCAGGTTTCTAAAGCCAACACCTGAGGCAGGCACAGATCAGCTGTGCTGATGCCGTGGCATGTAACATGCAGGAGGAGCCTAGAGCCTGAAATTGAAATCATGTTTTTGCTGTTTTCAGTCTCAGGTCTTCCCTGCGTCTCAGGAGGTGTTGATGCTCCACATGTGTCCATCATTTTAGTTGCTTCAGGGGAAAAAAGGTGTTTGGCTTTATAAATACTTGATTAAATTAGGAATCTGGCTCTCTGAATTTGGTTTAGACAGACTGGGAGTGAGTTTTTCTAGACAGGAAGACAGGGGCTGATGGATCTACTCATTTTCACTGACACAAGGAAAGGACCAAGCAGGGAGGGCACCAAGAGTAAAATCTCCATCCTTGCCCTTGGAAGGAGGGCATTGCCACCCTGGCCTCTCTGTTTTGCCTTCTGAGGCAGACCAGACAGCTGACAGCTGAAATCCTGAATTTCTGTGTGGGGCAGGACCTGTAGTGCAGCCTGGGGTGAATCCAGCCAGGCAGTGTGGCAGGGCAGGGGGGTTCTGGACACTCAGAGCAGAGGCTGGGGGTGTCTATCTCTTCCTGGCTGTCATTTGGCATTTCTTTTGAGGCTAGGACTTGTGTGGTATCTCTCAGGATGGCCCAGCTGCTCCTGCATGTTATCCTGGGAAGGAAAACCTCCTGGTGCCCTCTTGATAAAACCCTCCCAGATGCCATCACACCACTGAGAGGCTGCGATCCCACCCCCTGGCATTGGGGGATCTGGGTTTCAGCTGCCATTTCCTGCTGAATTTGGAGGTATCAGTGGTACCTGCAGGTTTTGTCCTGCATCTCAGAGCTGGGGTGTTTGACACATAACTGAGGTGGGATACAGACTTGCAGTGGGGTTTGGGACTTTGGCACAGCCACTGCCGTGTGAGGGGGCCTCAAGGACTGGTGAAATGGGGCTGATGGTGAGGGGGAAGGACTCAAAGCTGCAGCCAGGAGATGAGTTCTCCTGGGAAGATGTTGGCCTGGATGCCTGTGGGATTTAGGGGCGCTGACGTTTTTGCCTGGAGTCTCAGAGATTGGCCCTGCCCTGGGAGGTGATTCTGGGTTCCCCATTGTTCCCTGTGTGGGAGCACCTTCACCTGAGTCAGTCGTGTGTCCCTGGCCTGTGTGTCCCCTGAAACATGGTTTGGCTCTACTTGACTGGCTCTGATGAAGTAATTCTGTGGGATTTTTTGATGCTTATTGCCTCAGTCTGGCTCACATCTGCTTGGGATGAGTGTCAGTGGTTTTCTGGGACTCTTGGTAAAACTGTGAGCTCTGAAAGGCTGTTTTACAGCAGGGCACATGTTTGGATCAAGATGAAGGCTTTGAAGTCTGTGGGCTGAAGCTTAGGTTTATCCAGGACTAAATACTTCTTAGATGAAGTTCAGTGATGTTTTCAAGAGGCAAAGTGCCCATGTCACGTTGGTGTTGGCTCAGGAGTTGTGCACTGGCTCAGGAAACACTCCATGGAATTTGGAATTCACACTCCACATTTACCTGCTGAGGGCAATTAAGTGGAGAGGGGGAGATTTTTAAAGAATAAAACACTTTGGGCTCCCTACCAGTTCCTTGAGGTTCTTGGAGTCAAGACCCAGGATTTCAGATATGGTGTAGTTCATGATTCCTGTTCTTTTTCTTTGAAGTTCCTTAGATGCCCTCTCTGGGATTTTCAAATGAGGCCAAAAACCTAAGCACAAACATAAAGGCTCCATGAAGAAATTTGGTCATGTCTGCCCAAAAAAGTTGTCAGGGCACAGCCAAAACAGCTGGAAGAGCTCCCTGTGGTACCCTGGTATTTCAAAATACAGGGCTCATTCCCCTGGACTAAATTTGCAGGATGTTTGGCCACCCAGTGTTTGCATTTCAGGTCAAACTGGTGGCATTGCTAAATATTTCTCTCGTACAGTAGAGCGTGATGCCTTAAAATTCCTTGATCTTGCAGTTGCCTCTCCAAAGTGGATGTCTGGCTGGCAAAACACATAATGATGGATGTTCTGTCAGTAGGCCCCAGCAGAATTTGCAGTGCTGTAGATCCACATCCCTGTCAGTGCACACACTTCCATTGTGCTTTACATCTCTCCCACGATCTTTCCTATTTAAGGGAAAACAAGAAAGCTCCAGGTCAGAGCAAGTGGGTAATGACGCTCATGAGAAGCCCCTCCCAGTGATGATCTCAGCTTTACACTGCTTTGCTTTGTCTGTGCAGATAGTGGCAGCAATAATGGCAATCACAGGAATTGTAATGATGGCATATGCAGATGGTTTCCAGGGTGACTCCATTATCGGGGTGGCCTACGCCGTGGGATCAGCCTCCACGTCTGCACTCTATAAGGTAGGTCACAACTGTCTGTTGGCCCTCCTAAATTCATTAGCATTGGCTGTTAAAAAGACACAGATACAAGAAAACTGCTGTAAAATGAATGTTCTGTCCTGTTCATCAGCTCCTGTGTCGCTCACGTTGTGACGACATCAGGGAATCAACCATTAATTGTCATCTGCCAATTACCCAGAATGGCTTTTCTTGATGAGCCTTTAGTGCAATCCCCACTGCCACGCCACGAGGAGTTTAACATCATTTTTAAATCGTGACAACAGAGTTTATCAACACTTTTCAAAGGGGCTTCCAGAGGGGCTTTCCATGTGCAGCAGGGAGGAGAGCCAGGGTGGCCAACCCATCCCAGCTCTGCACTGCAGCTCCTGGGCAATTCACTGGAGACACTCCTGCTTGGAAGAACAGGCTGCTCTGGAGCATGAGGGCTGGGAAAGGCAGGGATTCTGTGTCAGGAACACGTTGGGCTGAGCGTGGCTGGGTTTGTTTTCAGCTGTTTTTGTGAAGTTTGGAGTGAGCTGTGGCAGGATCAGAAGTTGCCCTTGCAGCTTTGGATTTCGCTCATCTCACTCATGAATGTGCTGGGGCCTTTCACAAGTCACTCAGAGTTCAGGAATTTAGGCTCATAGAGCACAAATTCTCACAGAGTGAGCCCTTCCAGGCTGCTGTTCCTCTCACAGCAGGGTCATGCTGTGGAAGTCACTGGGGTCTCCTCCCAAATCCCAGCGTTGCCACACTCAGCCCAAATCCTCTACATTCATTGCATGAATGGTGTGTCCTGGGATTCTTGGTTTATTTTGGTTTTTCCTGAGTTCTTCTACACTTGCTCCTCGTGGCATTTTGTGTCAAGCCTTGTTGGACAGGCTCAGCCATCCCCGTGGTAAAGACATGGTGCTAAAACACAGGAAAGGGCAGAAATTCCCCCCAAGATCCCCTTGCAAGACTCTGGTGTAGAAGAGGGGCTGGGCTGTGGCATGTTGTCCTTTGCTCCACTCTCCCCTTGGGAATGGAAGGCTTCCATGACAGGCATGGTGTCTAAACCCCTCTCTCCTCTCCTCTCCTCTCCTCTCCTCTCCTCTCC
>VYXF01008301.1:201317-227661 GCA_013397295.1 Polioptila caerulea
AAGGCTTCCATGACAGGCATGGAGTCTAAACCCCTCTTTTCTCTCCTCTTCTCCCCAGGTTCTGTTCAAAATGTTTCTTGGGAGTGCCAACTTCGGGGAAGCAGCTCACTTCGTGTCCACCCTGGGCTTCTTCAACTTCATCTTCATCTCCATCACCCCCATCATCCTCTACTTCACAAAAGTGGAGTACTGGTACCCCTTCTCTGCTGTGCCATGGGGTTACCTGTGTGGAGTAGCTGGCCTCTGGTTAGGTATGTGATAAAAAAATGTATTTATTTTTCTAGGTCTTCAGCCCTCCAACCCTATAAAATTAGCCACAGGCAGAAATAATTTCCCCATGTCCCCTTAAGCAGCAGAACTCCCTCTCAGATTAATTCTGCTCCTGATGCAAACTTAGAAATGATTCATATTTTTCATTACACTTCATGAAACATTACTGTTAATTGATACACAATTAATAATTGATATGTAAGCATAGTTATAATTAATAATAATGAATAATTAACAGTAGTTGCAGGGAGTAAACATGAAGCAGCACTGCTAATTGCCCATTTTTTCATCCCTACCGTAGTTCCACACCGATGCTGCTGTCTCTGGCACAGCTGGAGTGCTGTGAATCCCATTTCAAAGGGCTGCATGTTCCCAGGCAGCTCCTGGGGGATGTTTGTGCACTGACAGGGGCACCTCCAGTGCTGGGGCACCTTTCTGGGGCTGCTGCAGGCTCTGGGCAGGGCTCACATAAAGCTCCCTCTTTTCTGAGCCAGAATTGCCAGCAAAATATCTGTTGGATTCAGCCCAGGGGCATTTTAATTTCCACACATAACAACATCCTTTCCTTTGGTAAAGTCTCTTGTATTCCATAATTGAAGAGGTTTTTGTCTCACTACACGTTTATTAAATGGAAGCAAAGAGAATGTCATTGCCCATCCCATCCTGAGATGTGGGCAGGCTGGCAGCTGAGCTGCTGTGAGCACCTTGAGCTGCTCTGACCACAACTGCAGCTGCCCTGGGAGCTCCTAGGACACCAAAATTAGGGATAATTTGTCACCCAAGTGCATAAACCCAACCTTGTGCAGGGGACTCAGCAGCAGGACTGGGTGACGGGTGATCAAAAAATTTTTGCTTTTAATCTTTCAAGAAGAGGTTAAAGAAACTTAAGCAAACTTCAAGGATTTTTTTTAATCTTTCAAGGAAATTGGAGATCTCTGAGAGTGCTATCATGTAACGAAAAAACCCCCAAAACAACAAAAAGCCAGGTTTTTTATACCTGATTAAAGCCTGTGCAAAGCTATGGAATATGAGTTCACACTCATATAGAAAAATCCAAAAATCAATCACATTGTGGTGTGGATATTTAATATCACATATTAATATCACATATTGTACCTGTAGGGTCAAGGTGGAGGAGAAATGTCTCACCCTGGTGTTTTCCCCCATTTTCATGTCTCATTTTCTCTGTTTTTCCCCAGCTTTCAACATCCTGGTGAACGTTGGGGTGGTGCTAACCTACCCCATCCTGATCTCCATCGGCACCGTGCTCAGCGTCCCTGGGAATGCAGGTACCAGTGCCACGGCTGCTGCTGGCCAAATGAGCCCAGGGGAGCTCAGAAAGCAGTTCAGTGCTTCAATAATTTGTTGGCTGGAAATTTCCTCCAGAGTCCTTTCTTGAACAGCCACCATCTCGCTGCTCTTCAGCCTTCTCAGCCTCATCGCTCTTGGGGCTATGAGCACCAGAAAATATCTGGGTTTAGGGAAGGCAGCTGGGGAACAACGCCTGTGGGAGGCTGTCTGAGGGCTCAGGTGTGCTCTGGGTGCTGTTGGTGGAGCTGGGAGGCTGGGCCTGCAGGCACCTGGAGCTCTCTGGCCCATGTGCTGCTCTCTCCCCATCCCTGGTCCCTGCAGCCTGAGGAACACTCTGCTGTGCAGCCTGTTGTGGATAAAGAGGTACCATAAAGTGCCTTCCTTCTCAGAAATCACAGAATCATGGCTTCATTAAGGTTGGAAAAGATCTCCAAGATGATCAAGTGCAACCTTCAGCCAAATATCCCTGTTCTCACTAAACCATGAAGTGAAGTGCTCTGTCCACTCGTTTTTTGACACTTTGGGGGGTGGTGACTCCCCCACTGCCCTGGGCAGCCTGTGCCTGTGCCTTACCAGTCTTTCAGTGGAGAATTTTTCCCTAATATCCAGTCTGTCCCAACTTGAGTTCTTTTCCCTTTGTCCTGTCCCTTGTTCCCTGGGAGCAGAGCCTGAGCCCCACCTGGCTGTGCCCTCTTCTTGCAGAGAGCCAGAAGGTCCCACCTGAGCCTCCTTTTCTCCAGGCTGAGCCCCCTCAGCTCCCTCACAGGCCCTCCACCGTGGAAATCTTGAGGCTTAATCCCACCCCTCCAGGCTTCCTGAGATCCTGCACAGGGCAGGGAGGGCCAGAGGAGCTGTGGCACCTCCAGTGCTGCATTGTCAGGTCAGAGCCCAGGGAGATTTGAGAGCCACACAGTCAGTGTCACACCCAGAGGGGCACAGGGACGTGCCAACCTGCTCTCTGTGCCATCATCCACCCTGCTGCTGTTTTGGTGCTGTTGTTTGTGGAGTTCTTTACGGGTCTGGGTCTTCATAGAGATGAGAGCAGTTGTTGGTTGCTGTAAAGTTGTTTATTGCATGAATAAATACCTCAGTGTCGAAGGCAAAAAGTTCAGAGTATCAAAGTCTGTGCTAAAGCTTTTTGGCATAGGGTCCTGAGCAAAGCAGCAGCAGCTCCTACAACATTTTTCTTCTTCTTCATCTTCTTCCTCTGTCGTGTGTGTTCACACGGGATTTTTATTCATAAATCATCCAATCAGCTAAAAACACGATTTTAAAACGTTCTTCCTACACCTATCAGAACTTAATTCTAAAGCACCAAAGCAGTGTCAGTCCTTACACATAATTTATGCACATAGTTCTGTCTGTTCACGTAAATGGTTCTTTCTGTTTTACCTAGGAATGCAAGCAATGATCTGCTATGTTTTCATTATGTCCAGAGCTCAGTCACTGAACTTTAAACTCATCTTTAGGGCTTTTTACTCTCCTAAGGCACTTAAAGTATATTCTTACTTACTTAAAACTAAAACTTACACTTCTACTTCATGTCTGTGTGGCTTAACATATTTTAATTTTTCTAAGGGCTTTCATTCAATCTCTGCAATCTTCTCTCTCTGAGGAGCTCAGAGAGGCTTCTATTTTATGCACTCCAACATCTCCCCCTCCTCCCTGAATCCTGTAGATTCCCTTAACAGCTTTATCAACCATTGCACTCCAACAGTTGTTCACTTGAAGCACTAAAGGTGTGCAGTGGACAAAAAAAATCTCTCAACTAGTTTGAGGTGAAAAGATTGACAAGTTTATTCAGTGCTGGAGCACAGAGCACTATTGTCCTAAAGACACGTGCTCAGTTTACAAAGCTTTCATTCTCTGTTTATTCCCCCAAATTATGGATATTCATGAAGTTACCTAACACATCTATACACACTCCTCACCTGTCCCTGTGTTGTGTGTAAATCAGCTGGATGTCTGTGGCAGTTGTGCAGTTCTCTCTTTAATTGAGGCAATGATCCTTCTGATTTGAGGCAGTGCTCCTGTGGGAGGAAGTAAAGGTAAAAGTAAAAGTCTTCCTCCCCACTTTGTCCTGCTGCCAGGTCTTTGTGACCCCTTGGTTATGGTCCAGGCTCTTTCCTTGGCTTCCAGCATCCAAAGTCTTGATTTGGTGATTTCCTACAATGCTGAGTGTCAGACACACAATGGATTGTCCTGCTCTGTACCTACACATTAATGATTAAACCCTGAGTTTCTTTGACCTCATCATTACACCAGGCCTTGCTCTGTGACGTGTTGCTCACATCTTGCTGGCTGCAATTCTCCCCCTCAGTGCTGTAACCCTCTGGCTCTCCCCTCCCTCCAGCCGTGGACCTGTTGAAGCACAAGATGATCTTCAGCGTGGTGCGCCTGGGGGCCACCATCATCATCTGCATCGGCTTCCTGCTGATGCTGCTGCCCGAGGAGTGGGACGAGATCACCCTGAGGTTCATCAACAGCCTGAAGGAGAAGAAGAGCGAGGATCACTCCGAGGACATCACCGAGTCCAGCGTCCACACGCGCAGCAGGAGCAGAGCCAACGGGGCCGTGTCCATCCCGCTGGCCTAGGGCTGGGGGGCCCTGCCCTGCCCTGCCTGCAGGTAGATATTCTGTGAATATAGCTTAACTTTCCTCACCACCTGTATGCTTCAACAAAATGTCATCCAACCTGAGCGGGGGATGAACTGTAAGATAAGAGAAATACATCTATAGTAAATGTTTACATTTATACACTTAACAAGGAGCGGGTGTAAATAACTGCAATAAAATATTTTGTAATGAACAGAGGTTTGAGCTGGTGTCTTTCTGAGCTGGTGAGTTTAAAATGGAGATCAAGTTTACGTCATTTATCTCTCTTTGCTGGCAGAAGTAGAGCCATTTTGGAGGATACAAATCTTGGATATTTCCAGCTAAATCTCAAAATTTAACATCTTCACTTACTTTTAGTGAAGTGCCCTTTCAGCAAGGTAGCAATTTTGGAAAAGCATTTCAAACCTCTCCTGGCATTTTGGAGAATTCATTTCTGAAAGGCACTGATCTTCATATTGGTATTCCCAATTATGATCAGAATAAATATTCCCTGATGTGCAGAATGTGAGGCCTCCTTTCCCAGACCTCCTTCCAGCACCACCTTTCTAGAAGTGGTGCTGGAATTTGAGTGCCTTTAATAAAGCAAAAAATAGCTTTATTTACCTTGCTTTCTCCAAGCTGAGCTACAGAAGTTCCAGGGGAGATGGAACACCCTCAATCCCTGCTGTCCCTGGGAAATGCCATTTCCTATTTTCTAAAGTGTTGGGACAAACAAATATTTTTATTAACCTCCACTAAGGAAAAGTCTTTCAAAAGCTAAACCAAACCAACCAACCTCCCAGTCCCTTCCCTGGGCCTGTTGCTGTGTCTTGAGGTTTACAGCATTCCTGGGATTGACCACTCAAGACTGTCTTTATTTGAGAGCTCTTGATAGGCAGACAAACTATTTTTCCTTTTTTTTTTTTTTTAAGGAAGAATAAGAACAGCTAGAAAATATCACAGGTTGCTGAGCTCTGCTGACTTTCCTCCCCACAGTTTGTGAGTTTGATTAGCAGCCAGTAAAAGGTGTTTTTTGATGGTATTTCAGCCAGGGGGAAAAAAAATCATGTAAATAATAATTTATTTGACTCTTTTTATTTGACTCTTCTATTGGATGTTTTTTAAATCTTTTAATGTTCATGTCTAAACTGTTCCTTGCAGCCAACAGAGCAAGGAAAATATTTGTATTAAAAAACCCCACGAACTTGGGCACTTTAATCAAATGGCTGCAGAATTAGGGCTGCAAAAACCAACCCAACCAACCCTGTGCCCTAAACCCAGAGGTGCCAGGTTTGCACCCACACACCAGGAGCAGAGGGAGGGGATTTGCAGATGTGGAATAAGAAGCTCAACCAGCCACAGCAGTTTGTGTCCCAGCCAGGGGAGCTGTGCTGGGTTATTTTCCTCCCTTTGCTGATCCATTTGCTCACTGGAGATTTGCATAAAAACCCAGATGTTGGAGTGGCAAAAATCCATCCCACCCACTTTCCAGCTCCTCCTTTGCCCCATATTTATTTTTTTTTTTAATTTAAAATTAATTTTTGAGGAGAGGCTTTAAGGCAGGGGGTGACCCACTGCTGCAGTTGGGTGCTGGAGTGGTGCCCCTTGGTTCACCTTTGCCCTGTGTGGAGGTGAGGAACAAACTCTGCTCCCTCTGTGTGAAAATGTTCATGCCAAGCCATGGCACTGCCCCACCCTCGAGCTTTTCCCAGTGTCTTCCTTGGAGCAAGGGCATCAGAGCACTTAGGAGTCGATAATTTCATTTTGACTGCGATAAATTTGCTGGAAAATCCAATTTTGGTGGGATCATCATCACTTACAGGTTCCATCTGAATTTGGTGGGGAGGTAAAAGCAGTAAATGAAGAAGAAGAAAGGGATAAAATTCTTCCAGCTCTCCTGGGAGGGACCGTGGGCTGTCCCTAAAGGCACTGTGGGGGACCAAAGCTCCTCCAGCCCCACCATTCCACAGCACAGCACTCAGGAATTTCACTGAACTTCAAATACAGAAAAAATAACATCATTGCATTAAATAACTCCCAGTTAAAGGGAAGGTTGGGCACCCCTGCCCAGGATCTCAGCTTGCCCAGTGACCTGCAGGGAGGGCATCCTCCTGCAGCCTCCCCAAACCTTCAGCTGCTGCTCTTGGGCCTCTCTGCTTTGCAGAATAAAACTCTGTGAGAAGGGAACAGGGACAGGAGAGGGGATTGGAGAAGGTGGGGAGCAGGGGGGACCCTGTCAGGGCTTTGGGTAAAACACCAGATAAAGCACCATGGGCTTGAACATCCACGTGGGTTTCCACTGCTCCCACACATCCATCATTGCCTTTAATTCATGATTTCCACAAGCTGCTTGACAGGAACGACCTGTTCTCAGCCAGGGGAGGGTAATTAAAATGAAAAATGAAAAATAGACAGTGAGCATTCTGAGAGGGAATCAGAGTGTTGATTTTACATTTTCGTTTGAAAAGAAGAAGGAAAAAAAAAAACCTACAGGCCAGGCTGCTCTGCTCCCTCGTGCCCTGTGTGACCTGGGAAAAGCAAAGTCACCAGAGATGTTGGTGCTTTGTGGCTGAAAACATGAACTGGTTGGGTTGCTCCAAGGGTGAATAATTTCCTCTGGAAGCAGCCTGGTCTGGTGGAAGGTGGTGGTGGGGAGGAGCCAGGAGGTCCTTTCCAACCCAAACCCTTCTGTGGTCCTATGAACTATCAAATATGGCTCACTTTGACCAGTGTTCCCAGTTAGTTTTGTCCTGAAGTAAAGCTGCGTTTTTTCCAGCAGTGCCCCAAGCCAGCAGCAGCAGCAGAGGTGGGGGAAGCTCCTGGGCCAGGCTTTATTCCCAGGCTGCTTCTCCCATGCAGGATGGGAGACACTTTAACCCTTCCCGTGCTCCAGAGATTGGATTTCCTTCCAAAACCTGAAGATTTAGCAAAAGAGCTGCTTGAAGACACAGCTGCAGGCCAGCTGAGGTGGTGGCCCTGGTTGCAAATCACTGGTAGGTAAAAACAAATCTTCTCCAGGGCTTGGCACTGGCTGCCAAGCTGCTTTGCCCTCCTGTGCCAGCAGCAGCCACCTCTCATCCCTGCAGGGCACGGCTGGGATGGGTCAATGTTTAACCCAGCAGGGAGGGATCTGTGGGAGCTGGCAGGGCTCTGAGTCGCTCACAAAGATCCCTCTCCATGCTCAGGACGGTGCACGAGGGGTTTTCCTTCTCCTCTCAGAGCCCTGGCTCTGCAGGATGGGCCTGAGCTCCTCCAAGGCGCACCCCAAGGTGACCAAGGTGGCCCCGGTGGCCGCCCGGGGGGATGTGCCCACTGTGAGTGCCCTGCACGGGCTGCCCAGAGAGCCAGGACAGCCCAGCCCAGGTGGGGCACCCTGGGGAAAGCCCATCCTCCACCTGGAGCTTCCACCTCTGCGGGAGACCTGGTACGGGAGAGCCTCTGCAGGTGAGGGGGTCACTGCTGCAGGACTGGGGGCACTGGGGCTCTGGGTCTGGGGTGGGTGCAGGGCTGTGCTGCTCTGCATCAGCAGCTTTGTGCCATTTTGGCCATTTCCAGGATGTTTTAGCTTTGGGAAAACTCATTTCCCCCCTTCCACTGTTTTGGAAAGCGTCTCACTCACCAGAGCCCAGATCCCAGCCCCTCGCTCTCACAGTCACCCCCCTGGAAAGAGCCCAGCATCACCCTGGCACCCAGCTGTGTCCAGGCAGGGCCTTGTCCAGCCCCCTGTGACCCCCAGCACTGCCCTGTCCTGCTCAGCTGCCCCTGTCAGGCACATCCCAGACCAGAGTGAGATCCTGGGCAGGCAGAACTCAGCCCTGGATCAATGGCAGATTTCCCAAGGCAGCCTCTCCCCACAGCCTTCAAACTCCGCCCATGCCCAAATCCCTCCTGAAGGTTTGCATCCATCTGGAAGAGGATGTGCAGCTCTCCACAGCGAGCTGGATGCTGACAAATGCTTCCCTCAGCTGCGAGGGGAGTGCAGGGAGAAACAGCCATGAAAACCAATGGGGTGTGAGGGGGGCAGAGGGAGATGGATCTGCACCCCCAGCATCCCCCTCCCTGCTTTTCCCATTCCCAAAAATCAATTTCTGACCCACACCCAGCGGTGTTCAGCACTGCTGCTTCACCAGAGGCTGGATATTTCCTCCAGGATCATTCATCAGGTGGCATCAGGAGGCAGTGAAAACCAATAAACCTCTGGAGTGATGGCAGTGACATTCCCAGAACTGAGGTTTTGGGGAGAATACAGATCAGGTGTTGCTGTAGAAGAGCAGGTTTTAAGTGCTCCATGAGAGCAAGAACAACCAAATGTTCCCGTTCTGGGAAATTATCACTGGGCATTTAACAAATGCTTGTTAAAAAAATGTGTATTTTATAAAAGAATTGATAAATGTAATCTTCCATTACTTTCCATTTTCAGAAACAAGAAGAGTATGCTCAGGAGGTCTTGAGCAAAGTATTAGCTCGAGCTGCTGTCTAAATAAGCAAAGCCTCCAAGAGAATAGGTTTTATTTGGTTTATGAGGGTTCAGCTTGGCTTATTTTAAATCCAGATTCCCCCAGAGGGGAGGATCTGCTGCTGCTGAAGTGCAAGGGTGAAAAACAGGAGAACAGGAGTCACAAGGATGCCTTGAGCTGGGGCTTGGTGCTGCTCCCTGCTCTGGGGGAGCAGATTTGGGGACAGCGAGCCCCAAGCCCCCAGTTCTGGATCTACAGAGGATGAGGGAAAATGTCCTGCAAGCCACATGCATGGGTAGGATGGGAGGGAAAAATCAAAAACAGCCCCAGACACAAACCATCAAACCTCATGAGGGAGAAATAATTTCCTCCAAGCCGTACCCTTCACCAGCACCAGCCTCTCCTAAGTCACAGCCACTCCCCTGTGTCCTGTCCCCATTCCCATCTCCATGGGCCACCTCCTCACCTTTTCCTTTCCCCTCAGAAATTCCCTGTGCACTCACTTGGCTGCAGACAGAGGCAAAACTCCACCATTCCCTTTTTCTCTCACAAGCTGCTCTTGCCCCACGTGTTCCCTGCAGGTGAGGTTTGTGTCCAGAGGAGCCTCCTGTGCTGGAAATTTTCCCTTCAGGGTCCCATTCCTGCATATGTGGAGCAGCCACAGCTTCACTCAGTGGTTAAACATTGCCAGGGCTCTGCAAAACATTTACCTGATGGAGTCAGCATCTCCCACATCCCAGCACCCTCACAGGAGGGAGAAATTCCACTGTGAGCGTGGGGAGGCCCTGGCACAGGCTGGCCAGAGAGGCTGTGGCTGCCCCATCCCTGCAAGTGTCCAAGGACAGGGCTTGGGGCACCCTGGGATAGTGGAAAGTGACCCTGCCCATGGCAGGGAGTAGAAAAACAAAGATCTTGAGGGTCACTTCCAACCCAAACCATTCCATGATCCTGGGATTGCCTTCTCTCTCTTCTCCAAGAGCCCAGCCTGGTGATCTTCCAGGAGGTTCAAGGAAGTCCCCCATAAACTGACCTCCAAAATACTCCTTTTCTTGTTAAATATGGCTATTAAATTTGGCATCAGCTGTAATGTTCTTCCTGCACTTTATCCCCAACTCTCCTCCCCCGTCACCTCCTCAGGAGCTGCTCAGCCACACCTCACTGAACTCCACATATAAAATGTCACTTGAATGCACCAGGACAGTCTTTTGGGGTGAACAGGTGAGGTAAACAGATAAACTGTAGTGTGAAAGAAATAATCCCTGCACATGAAGTGTTTACCTGTGCAAGAAAAGAACAAAGGGGCAGTGGTGTCCACCTGGGAGCACCAGCACAGAGCAGAGCCGAGCCCAGATCCCATCCAGGCCTCAGGGGGAGTTCTGCTTTGGTAACTAACAGGGGACCACTGGTGTGTGGCACATTCTTTTGGGCTGATTTTTGGGGTCTGGGAGTGCACACTCACCTGAGCACAGCCCTCTTGCTTGTGCTGCTGCAGCCCAGCCCCTGCACAGGCAGTCAATCAGCTGAGGTGTGGCTCAGTCCCACCAAAAAATGACAATAATAATAATAATAATAATCCTGAGCAGCAGGGAAAGACCCAAAGTGCTGCCTGTGCCTGACTTCAACAGGGCAGGCAGAGGGAAGGCAGCAGAGATCAGGGATTTCTTGGCCAGGTGATGGTTACAGGGCATGGCAGGAGAAGAATCCCTTGGCCACCCAAATCCCAGGGGCTGGGAGGGGCCACAAGAGACACAAGGATGGTGATGGTCCTATTTAGGAGCACGGGTGGCTGCAGAGGGAAGCTGGAGGGGTATTTGTTAGAAATCTCCAGCACAGTCACACCCACTTTACTCCTGCTGCCCACAGAACATTCCATGTGTTACAGGAATACACAGACAGGGGCTCCAGTGGGACGTGCCAACCCAAAAACAGGGCACAGAGCCATTGCTGAGAGCACCTGGGCAGCTGCTGGCCCCCCCAAAGTAACCTCCTGCATTTGTTTGACCTTGAAGGGCCCCTCTCCTTGAACACCCTGCCAGGGGAGGATGGAACCAGCATCATCAAGCAGCACCCGCCCCGACGGCCCCAAGTAAGGCGAGCGTGGGGGCTCTGGGGGCTGCTCTGACTGAGCCCTCCCCGTGGGCTTTTTGGGGACAGGGGTCACAGCCCCACGGTGGGGGGGGACACCAGGGGCAAGTCCTGCTTTGGGGTGACGCTGCTGTGGGACACGTGCAGTCACTTTTTTGATGAGAAGGCTAAAATTATTTATTAAAACATTTGACTCTCTATTGATAGGATTTTTACACAGACCAGGGATTGGAGGAGAAGGCTGACACCTCTCCCATCCCATTGGTCAAGACAACAGCCCATCAGTTGCTTTTTACTCCAAGGGAAAGTCTGTAAACAACCTCATCTTAACAAAAACTTGTTCTAATTATAACACCCGTGTGTGAGAAAGAGCTACGAGCTCTGAAAAACATCCAGTTAGAAAGTGCACCAGAAAAACCTGAAAGATCAGGGTGGCAGGTGTTTGTGTGCTCTGGGACACCCAACAAGGACACTCAGAGTGGGACACGGGGCTGCCCCTGCTGCAGTGTCCCACTGTGCTTTGGGGTGTCTGGGTGGCCAAATCCCGGTGTTCCCATGGGGGAAGCTTTGCAGAAAGGACCCAGCTTGCATCATGTGGGGCTGGGCTTGGCTCTTCAGGCCAAAGGCACCAGCTCCAGAGCAGAGAGGGCAAAGCAGACAGAGGTGCTGTGCCCTAGGGCATGCTGGAAGGCACAGCAATCATTCTGGGATTCAGGAATTGCTGTTCATGCACTGTCCGTGCCCCAAGTCCCTCAGTGTCCCCATCCTGCACTTCCCAGATCCATTCTTCCCCAAGACCCAAACACCATGACTCTCCCTGACCTAACAGTCAGGATTTCCCTCCACACAAGGGCTACCCTTACATAATTAAAGCTCAGAAATCTCTTCAAATCTTTTTCCTCCCCCTGTACTTGGCACTGGTGAGGGCACAGCTTGAATCCAGTGTTCATTCAGGGGCATTTCTCCCTAATATCCAGCCTGAATCCACTTGGAGCAGCCTGCTCTAGTGAAAGGTGTCCCTGCTCATGAC
This sequence comes from Polioptila caerulea, assembly GCA_013397295.1. Taxonomy (NCBI): domain Eukaryota; kingdom Metazoa; phylum Chordata; class Aves; order Passeriformes; family Certhiidae; genus Polioptila; species Polioptila caerulea. Next base: position 213,066 of record VYXF01008301.1, read on the forward strand.
TGGGGGGTTGGTCCTCAAAGTCCCTCCCAACCCCAAAATTTCAGGGTTCCATGATTCTGTGAACTGCAAACCCACTGGAGCAAGGATTCTTTGCTTGAGACTGCCTGGCTGTGATCTTTTAAATGATTAAAAGATTATGATCTTTTAAATATAATAGAGAAGAGAAGAGCCACCAAATGGGGTCACTTCAACCCACTCCCCTCAAGGCTGTGGCTCTGGGGGACATTGGTGGCTTCAGAGCTCAGAGGTGGCCACCAGCTATGGAATAATGTGTCCCTGGGTTTGGTGGGATGATGTACCAGTGGCATCTCAACTGAGCCCACCTGCACCCTGAAAACTGTCACATGGAATCACAGTTAACTTTAGAAACCCTGACCAGCACAGAACTTTTAATTCTTGATTTTATTTCCATCACGGCTGTAGTTGTGTATTATTGGGACACTCCTTGTTAACACTCATTTCAGGACAGAGACTCTGTTCATCCCACCCTGCTCTGCTGCTGCTGCTCCTGGGGAGTGTTCACAGCTCCAACAAAACCCTTTTTCCTGTGGGAATATCCTCAAAAGCAATGGAGCAGGATGACATGGCCTCCTCGAGGACTTTTAGAGGGTCTTGGTCAGAGAGTTTATCCAGACAAAAACTGGTGATGTTCACAAAACCTAAAGGGAAAAGGCAATTTTCCAGCCTGGGACAGAGCTTTACCCCTGCTCCCCCAGCAGGGCAGGATGATGAGCTGAGGGATGTGGGAGGTTTTTTGCCTTCATCCACCCCGTGCTGGGAGTGATGCCAGCCTGGACCACAGCTTGTGGTGTCACATGCTGCCATCTAGTGCCATTTTCCCGTTTCCTATTTAGCTTTGAGGGGTTTTTACGATGCTAAGAGACGTGCAGGTGGCGTTGGGGACTAGTGGGGAATTCTCCCTTTACATCACTCTGGTTTTTCCTCCTGTGTTTTTACACAGATTCAAAACGACAGCTCAGGATTCAGCAGCAGTTTGGTGCAGACACAGATGTGTCCCCACACATCGGGCACTTGTTCATAATCAAGGAGTTGATGGTGTCCCAAATAAAGTATCAGTCAGGTCTTACAGATAAAGTCCTTGATGATGTCCCCTTTAATTTTTACAGAAGCTGTACTGAGCTCCCCTCCTCGGAGGGAACTCTGGGCAGAATCACCACCCCTGGAAATGTCCAAAAATGGTGCAGAGGTGGCACTTAGGGACATGGTTCAGTGCTGGACCTGGCAGTGCTGGGATAATGGTTGGGCTTGATGATTGCCCACCCTGACAGGAATTCAGTGATTCTGTGAATACCAAGCCATGGAATGACCCAGAAACACCTCAGAGTTTGTCATCTTTGCTCCTTAGGATAAAAATCCCTGCTCAGAGCAGCCTGCAGGGCAAGTCTCAGCCTATTTTCACCAGCCACCAGGAAAGGAACTTTGTACCATGCACAATTTTGCAGAGAGAGGCCTTATTTAGGCCGATGTAAAGTCTGGCTGGACAGAGGGAATGGTGCTCTGGGTCTCCTCTAGTTGGGATCTGCCCTTTGAGGACCTGACGGGGTTCTTCAGATTAAATGATGACACCTCTGCACGCTCCAGCTTTGCCAGGAAGCAATCTGAGCTGTGGTTTGGCTTCACTCTGGTCTTGGATGGAGCTTTGGGCACTGCTGGGGCTCAAAGAGAGAAATACCTGCAGGGATGGAATTACTGTCAAACTGGGGCTGTGCTGCTTGTGCTGCAATGCAAAAAGATTTCCCCAGTTTTGCCCACTCCTGAAGGACCAAATGATGCTCATCTCCCTGAGATGCCAAACTCCTTCCTGAATCCCCAGCAGCTGGGCCAAAATTGGAGCTGGAAAAATGTCAAGGTACTTTCATATCCGCTTTTATGATCCTGTGGAATGAGCAATGCTGAATATTATAAATACTGGACTTGCAGAGGCTTGAACCTGCCATCCCTCCACAAGCAATCCCTCCTGCAAAGCCCTGGAGTCCACGAGAAGTGGCTGCAAGCCCAAAACCAAAGGTAAGTGCATGAATTGTGCCCTCCCACAAGCCCTTCCTGGCTGCAGGCTCCTTTCCCTCACACTTTGGGCACCCTGAAGGGCAGGAGTTGTTATTTAACCACTGGCTGGGCTCCTGTCCCTGGCTGAGCCCAGGACACTGAGCTGAAACGTGGGTGAGGGGATCCAAAATAAGGGGAAAGCGTCCTAATCTCCAGCATGACAGTTCCCTGCATGAGATGCACCTGCTGAGCAAGGAAATTGAATATTTTAGAGGCTTAAAGTATGAGAGGCACATTTTTAAACGGCTGACTTGAGCACCCAGCACTTGCAGCTGGTGGAGAGAAGGGAGAGACCTTCCTGCCCACCCTGACAGGAATTTGGGGCTCAGGCTCTGCTCCCAGGAAACAAGGGACAGGACAAGAGGAAGTGGCCTCAAGTTGTGCCAGGAGAGGTTTGGGTTGGATTTTAGGGAAAATTCCTTCACTGAAAGCATTGTCAGGCACCAGAGCAGGGCAGTGGTGGAGTCCCCATTCCCGGAGGGATGTCAAAGCCATGTGGATGTGGAATTTGGGGACCTGGGTTAGGGGTGGCCTTGGCAGTGCTGGGGGAACAGCTGGGCTCCATGACCTTAGACACCTTTTCCAGCCTTAACAATTCCATAAGTCTGATTTAAAGGCTGCAAACAGTGCGTGCCACAAACACCCCCTGCAGCTCCAAACATGCAGAAGTCGTTCTTCCCTTTGGATCATGAGATTATCTTGGAGAACCGACCCAATGCAGTAACACCTGGCAGGGCAGAAGCACGAATACATTGTTTGAATGAAGTTTTTTCCCCTCCTGCCCCAGAGCTGTGGGATAAACTGCAAGCACAGTGGAAATCTCTGATAAATTCCTGCAAGTTGGCTACACAGGAAGATGCTCGCTGCCTTTCTCTGGGAGTGCCCAAGGGCTTTGTGAGCTGGAGGCTCTTCCTTTCTCTTCCAGAAAGTGCAGGTGTATTTATTTGCATCCTTAAATACCTCGTAGGTGCTGGAGAAGAGGGGGCAAAGCCTGAATCCCCTCCCTGGCAGGAGGCAGCACTTGCACAAGCTTCAGATGCTGGACTTGACCCGCAAGCGACGAGAGGTAAGGCCAAAATGTTCTTGGGGAGGGGATGGGGGCATCTCTCCCATGGACCAGGATGCTTCAGAATTCTTGCTGGGAAGGTGAAAGGAAGCTTTCCCTGAGCCTTAGGCAGAGGATTGGTGGGGAGCATCCCCAGGACCTCTGTGATCAGTAATTACCTGTGATTTTACCAACGCTCTGCCCTCATTTGGCCACGGAGAGAAACCAAAAATCCCTGTCCCAGTCATGTTCTGACATGCACCCAGTCTGGCAAATTCCATTTGCTTGGGTTAAACTGCTCGACTGTGCAGTTATTTCCAGGGCCAGCCCCCTGATGCTGTGCCACGTCGAGCTATTAGGACGCGCTGGCTCCTCTGCTGCTTGTGCTGACAACTCATTTGCAAACCCAGGCGGAGCTGAAGCGGAATCTCCACAGGGAGGCGAAAATCAATGAGCAAAAACCCAAGGAATTCAGCCCCAAGGATGTCCTTGACACTCCCCAGAGAGGCGACAGCGCCAGAAGCTCAGACCCTGCCCCCGCTGAGCACCATCAGCCTTTTCATGAGGATGACCCTGGTAAGTGGAATAACTTCCCAAGGCCATGTAAAACTCACCAGCCCCCCTAAATGCCAGCAGAGAGGTTTCCCTTTGGAAGATGCTTCCACTGCTCCATCTCCTGCAGTGCTAGGAAGCAGGTTCAGGGGGCAAAGGGCAGTGTCAGTAGGACAAGGCACTGGGATGCTCCAGGGAGCTCCCTGGGGTACTGTGACACCCACTGAAGCTGATCAGTTTTTAGGTTTAGGGGTTTTTTTTCCCTCTGTCCCTACGGAAGGGGGAAGTGAAGCAGATCTCAGCCACCTCTTCATCGTGACCTGCCCAAGGCACGAGCCCTGTCCTGCTTTGCCTGCATGTGACAACCTTTGGCACAGGCTGGGAATGTGCCAGCGAGGCTAAAAGTGCTGAAATCAGTGAAGAACTTGCCTGAAGGGGAACTGTCACCAGGAGGAAGGGGAACAAACTTGGCTTCCCACTCCCTCGTGGTTCTCCACCTCGGCTGTCTCCCCCTTGGGATAAAGCCATATTGCCAGAATCTGCAATTTCACCAATCCTGAGTGTGGGACACCTCACCCTGCCCCAGGCACGGGGTCTGGTCTTGCAGGGAGCTCTCAGGGTTGCCCTTCCTGCCTCCAGCTGGCCACGGCCACCTCCAGCCCAACCCCAGGTGACTGAGCAGCTCTGCACAACCAGGGGGTTTCATTGGTTTTTCTCTCCTCTAGGAAACCCGTGGGCTGGAGGGCTCTCCAGGCAGGCTGAACCCTCTCCAGTCAGGAAGGGGAAGGTTGACCTGTGGTTCTGCAGGGAGCCACGGGCGAGGGATCTGTTCTGGGACTCCTCCAGCACAGGCTCAGAGGAAGGGGAGAGGGAGGAGAAGATTCACTGCAAACCCCGGCTTGTGAGGACCAAGACAGAGAGAGTTTCCCTCTTGGATGACTTCTTCGACAGGGATTTGTAGTGGCACAGCTTGGGGGGTGCCAAAGGAACGAGCCCCAGCTCTGGAACCCTCCCAGATTTGGGGGCTGAGGTTGGAGACAGCGCTGGCTGTCAGTGCAATTTCTGTGCAAGGACAGAGGAGCTCACTGATGTGGGTGAATAGAAACCCTCTGGGTTGTGTGGCTGAATCCAAATATCTGTGAAAAAAAGCCTTGGGTGGAGCAACAGTGAAATGGGGGTAGAGAGAGGAGGATGGTGCTGGCAAAAAAAAAAATACCAAACCCAAGTAGAAGCTGAGAACAGTTCTGGGTTAACCCCAAATATTAAATTTCAACTGAAATGAAATGTTTCACTTGGCTTTGAGTTACTCAATCTTCCTGTTTAAATTGGGGTTAACCTTTTCTAAACCACAAACCCCAGTTCAAAAGGCAAGGTAGAATGATTGATTTTAAAAGTATTTAAATTAAACTTTTTTGGCATTTCTAAAATTCCTCTTTGACTTTTGTGGCTTTTTTTTTTTTATTTATTTCCTCTCCTCCCATGTCCAGACCACAAAAATATATGTACTTTCTTCAGAACTAACCCCCAGATTTATATATAATCTGAAAAATTTGGCTTTGGTTCATTTTTTTTCCTTGTTCAGGGTTCAGTGCTGGGGAGTGACTGATGGAAATGGAGAAATCTCCATTTTTTCCTGCAGACACTCTCCCAGGGATGCTGGTCAAGGCTGAAATTTGAACAAACTGCTCTGTTGCAATCTGACATTTCCAAGTATATTGAAAAAAATGATTATATGAAGGTGTCTGATCTATCAAAAATGCTCTTGCAGTTTCCATCTCACATAAACTGTATTCTTTATTAAATGATCTCATTTTCCTTACAAAATAATTTGGTACCTGAGAGGGAACTCCACCCAATTCTCCTGCCCCCTCTCTGGCTGTCCCTGGAGGTGCCAACAGGCCACCAAGTTTGGGGGTTCAAAGCCCTTAAAAAAGGGGATTTCAGTGAAATATCACAGAGATATTTTAACGTGGCAAACTGGGTAAGGAGGGGACTGGTGAAACACAAGGGAGGGAGACATCTCAGCCCAGCCCTGGGGAACAGACAGGTTTGCTTTGTCTTTTTTGAACAGACAGTTTTGCCTCTGTTTGAAGCTGCAGAGCTGACAAAGGGCATTGACTCTTCCTTGTGCCTCCTGCCTGTCTCCCTCCCTTCCCACTTGGTCTCTCTGGAACTACCAGGGGGTAAAACATCTTCAGATCAGCTCCTTGCTGCAGGGCAGGGGCTCCAGGTGTAACAAATATCATCCCATTTCCATTTCAGCTGCAAACCCGACTCTCTCATTTTCCAAGCCAGGACTCCCAGAATAACAAGATCCAGAGTCAGTTCTCAGTTGCCCAGGACGAGCAGGGCTTGGGCAGCTCGGGACAGGAGAAGCTTGTCCTGCATCTCTGTCCCAAACCTGTGCTCCCTCCCACAAGGCTGCTGTGGCTGATGTGCACAGCCAGGAAAAGAGCAGGAGACACATTTTCACATTTATTTAAGGCAATGAGACACCCATGGCTGTCTCACTTCCATCAGTATTTATCTTTATTGAAAATCCCAGGCAGAGCAGGAGTGGGACATGACAGTCAGAGCCCCAAATCAAGCTGGAGCCTCCAGCCCAGCTGCCCAGGACTGAGCTGCTCTGTCCTGATTTCACCTCCTTTTGACATCCCTAAATGTACGGCCCACTGCAGAATGTCTACATGCTCCGTGGGGAAAACTGCACTTTGGAGAAAGCCCACACACCATGTGGGATTTCAGCAGAAAAACAGAAAAACAAACCCCAGCACAGGGAAGGAAGAAGAGGAATCATTTTAATGAGAAGGAGAGCTGCTCATGGCTAATGAGCTCATGTCTGGAGTCTGTGTGTTTTAAAAATGCCCCGAGAACTCTGCTGGTAAACACAGTGATCCTGTGAGCTGGAAATATCGTGAGAGCTCCGAACTCAGTGTCGAGGGTGTGCTGAAAAGGTCAATGATTTAATGGGCTGGAACAATTAATCTGGCACTTGTCTATACACCTGTTCTCTTAATGATGTGACACATCACCCTTCTGTGTTCCCATCTGTCAACAATTAAGCTATAATTGGTGGAAATGCAATTTATCTCAGATTGAGCTGATTAGTTTTCCAATAATCGTGTTGCCAGCCTCGGGGAAGAGTGCTGCCCACGGAGAAGTGTCTGTGGGCCACTCGATCCATATCAGAGACTGTGCAGAGAAGACTCTGTGAGCATTCATTTATCAATCCACAGCGTGCAAAGCTTGCTCTTAAAGAAGCAATAAAATCAGCAAACCTGCTCCCATCACAGGGGGAACAGCTTCCCACTGGCACAGGGCAGGGTGAGATGGGATTTTGGGAAGAATTCCTGACTCTGAGGCTGGGGAGGCCCTGGCACAGGTTGCCCACAAAAGCTGAGGCTGCCCCTTTCCTGGGAGTGTTCCAGTCCAGGCTGGATGGGGCTTGGAGCATCCTGGGATGGTGGAACTGGGAGAGCTTTAGGATCCCTTCCAACCCCCAAACCATTCTGTGATTCTCTGAAATGCTTCTGGTGCTCAAAACTGTTTGACTGTGCTGTTCTTGGTTGTATTAATTCATCACTCCCTGTAGAGAGGCAGGTGGCATCTCATCCTCTGCTCGTGTTTTCTAACATCCTTCCAGACACTGGAAATGAAAACATTTCCTTCGTTCCTAAAGGTGAAACACAGACTTTTCTTCAAACTGCAGAAGATGAGGGGGGGAGAAAAACCCCGACCAAGCTCCCACAATGTTTGTTCTGCAACTCAGCAATGGAGACTTTGGAGAGAGAGTTTTGGTTCCCAGCTCCAAATGCTGGAATAATTTGGAGGCTGAGCCATTACAGCCAGCTCTGGAGAGGACACAGCTTGGCACTCACCACATCTGAGCACACCCAGCTTCAACCCCAAGGAAAACCTGAGTCTGGGTTTAGCAGAGCCCCTCACCCCCTGTGCCTCACTGGGCTAAAAATGTGTCTCTGTGGCTATGCCACCCTGTCCAGAGCTTTAAGGCAAGGCTGGACCCTTCCTGCAGGTTTGGAGAGTCTCCACACAGGGGTAGAAACTGCTCAGCCCAGATTCAGCACCCTCACAGAATTCAGATTCTCATTTTTCACCAAAATGGCAAAGAATGGGGATTGTACACAGTTATTGACATGGGTGTGGATAGCAGCAAATGGTGCAGCCCAGGAGAGGTAGGTCAGCTAGATCTCTGCCCCAAAGCACATTTGATCTCCCCAGGGAAACATTTATAGGATGTTTTTGTCAGTGCAAACATGGCCAGAGCAAGCCAAGTCCTTCCAGCTTAGGATGAGCCAAACTGGTTTTGCTGAAATGTTAAAATGACAATGTTCAGGCTGAAGTGAGCACCAGCCTGGCAAAGTCATTAGCAATCAAATGTACAATTTATAAGAGGAAATGTCAATGAACTGTACTTCTGTATTTAAAAAAGAAGCCGGGGTTGCTGTTACATCCCTGTTACTGTTCTTGAGAGGAAAAAAAAAAAAATTAATTACACTTAGCAAAGAGAGGTGTTAGGTAAATAAAGCTGAACAAAGCCACACTGTAACTGGATCTCACTGCCTAGTCTGGATTAATGGGATTTTCTACCCTCCCTGGGCTCAGTCCCACCTGGTGCTCAGAGCATTTGACCTCCTCAGGAATGAGTTTCATTCAGCACCGTGTAGCATCCTCCTTCCCCGAGGCACACAGGCATTCTAAAGCAGGAAAGCCCCAGCACCTGAGCCACTGGGACACATCCAGCAGCTCCCCTAAGCCCTTTCTGTGCCCTGCCTCCCTGGAAGGTGTGTGGCAGGACCAGCATCGCTGCAATCTGCTTACACAAAGCTGCAGAGAAAAGCCCCCAAGAACAGCGACTTGAGCAGCTCTGTTTCAGGCTGTACACCAAGATTAAAGTCTTATCACCAGCTTGAAAAAATACCAAGCGTGGCAGGTTTTTGTTTGCCTCACCAGGTATCCTCAGACTGCCCTGCGAGGGCACAGCCCCAACCCTGCTCTTCTCCCAGGCCCTCACAGATCCCAGCTTGCTTTAAGTGATCCCTCAGTGAGGTCAAGCAATGGCACAAGGGTCCTCTGATGAATTAAGAGGAAGGAGGCAGCTCCTGTTTGTCCCTGGGCCTCTTTCCCTGTTCCTGGCACTGAATTCTGAGATGCCTCTCCCTCGCAGCAGTGCTGGTGCAGGGATCTCTGTCCAAGGGGGAACAAAATCCATCCCCACTGATGCCACAGGGCAGCCCACAGGTCCCTCCTGCTCTTGAAAGAGGGAGGAAAAACATTTATTTCTTGCTTAGCACAAGGGTTGTAGCTTTTTGCCACCTACTGACACGTTGTGGGAACAGCTCAGGCAGAGAATTCCTGCAGGAGGGCTCAGCCCTGCCCTGGCTCTGGCTGAGAGGCACAGGAAGATAAAACCAGAAAATAAAACCAGGAGTGAACGGGGCACCTGCTGCGCTGTCAGGAGAACACCACTTATCCCACGGAATCTTATATCCTCCTGTGCTGGAAGGGTCTCACAAGCATCATCAAATCCAGCTCCTGCTCCTGCACAGACACCCAACAATCCCACCCTGGGAATCCCTGGGAGCAGTGTCCAAACTCTGAGCTCTGGAGCCTCAGGGCTGCTCCCAGCAGTGCCCAGCACCCTCTGGGGGAAGAACTTTTTCTTAATATACAACCTAAACCTGCCCTGACACAGCTACAAGTCCCTAGGCCCAATATTGGATTGATCCTAGCTGCAATTCCCTCTTTGTCTCAGCCTTTGAACACCTCGTTTTGTCGTTCCAGAGAAGAGGAACACGTGAGAAATCATTCTTCCTGCTGGCAAAACCAAGCCTTGCTCTCTTCCCCTTCTATCTTGCCTCAGTTCATCTATTTTTTCCCCCTTTCTCTCCCCCTAAATCCCCTTTCTGGCCAGGTTGGATGGGGCTTGGAGCAGCCTGGTTTAGTGGGAGGTGTCCCTACCTGTGGCAGAGGGTTGGAATTCAAGATGGTCTTTAAGGCCCCTTCCAACCCAAACCATCCTGGGGTTTCTGGAATTCTGTGAGCCTGTGACAGGAGCCTTTACAAAGGAGATGTCAGTGTCTAAATTTGTGTGTAAACCCAGGGGGATCCTCCATCTGCCCAGAGCTTCTCCCATTTTTCCTCCGTGCATTTTGTTCCCTCCCATCAACGCTGGCGCTGCCCCTCGGGGATGGGGCAGAGCAAACCCTGCTGTGCTCCTGCTCCAGCCCCAAATTTCCCTGTCCCTCCTGGCCCACAGCTGACACCCACCCTGCCATTAACTGCAGGTCCACGCAGCCATGACTTAACATCCCAAATTATCCACTTTACTCCATTAAAATGTTAAATAACCTCTGCTCCGTGAGAAGGAGGGACAGAAAGGAACAGTTTTGCAGTCACCCCTTGCAGACACTGCTAATTAAAAACTGAGGACCAGGCAATTCTCTCTCACTGGTGGCCACTTGATCCCAGTTCCAAGCAGACCCCTGGTCAACCAGCATGGCTTAGGACTTCCAAAAATTCAGGCTGAGCTTAAAAACCAGGAATTACTTCTACTTAACAAGCAAACCACCTCCTTCAGTTTAGCCAAGATGACCTAAAAATACAGCTTTTTGCCACACAAAGATGCCTTTGAGAGTTGCTGGTGCTGATTTTTTTTTCTTTTTTCCACCCAATGTTCTTCTAAGGAAAAAGCTTCTGCAGCTTCATTTGGTTGCATTGGACTACACAGGGGCTGTGAGGCCACTGCTGCTGCCCTGGGATAGGGATTGATAAAATAAGACACTTAATTTCCTGCAAAATGTGTCTGTAGGTCTTTGCAAAATATATTTTAGAAATTCTGCTTTTCCCTAAGAATCCTCCACTCTTAAAAACCAAATAAACAGAAAGCCACTGGGGTTAAGAGCAGGGTTTTGGTTTGGGATTATTTCTGGTTTTCATTTATTGAAATCCAACTTTTCAGCCACAAGAAGTTATTGCTGCTATTTTTGTAAAGATGATTTGTAACAATGACCTGGCAAGATATTACAACAAGTAATCCCAAAAATGTGGCAGAAAAGTGGCAGAAAATACCATGTTAAAGCTAGAGCAGGAAAAGAAGAAAAGGAGTTTTAAAAAAAAAGAGAATGCTTTCTCTTTGCAGCAACATTTTCTTTCAACTTTTATTTCAATTTGCCTTAATAAACCACCCCTGGTGCAACCTGAGGTGATTTCCTCTTGTCCTGTCATTTGTTTGTGGGAGAAGAAACCACCCCCAGCCAGGCTGAACCTCATTTATATCCAGGGGTGGCTTCAGGCATAAACAAAATTATCCATCTCCTAGAGAAAGAGTGTGGTAGGGAGTTAAAGTCCTGGTGCTGCTGGTGCTGAGTCTTGGACAGCCAGATGGGACAAAAATCAGGGTATTTGGGGCTGGAGTCAGTGCCAGCTTTTGCCTCAGCAGCTGATGGTCACTGTTCTTATTTTCCCAGCTCTGCCCTGTTTTCTTCCTTTCTTCCACCACATGGCAAGAGCCTCTGTCTGAGATCCCAATCTCTGGTGTTTAAAACTTGAGTTTTTCCTCCCTCTCAGCTAACTGACAGGAAAAATCCAGGAGTGAATCCACAGCTGGGCTAAAGAACCTTCCAGAACATAAAGGGGCCTCAAGAGGAGTCAGAGGGGAACTTTTGACAAGGCTCTGGAGGGACAGGGCACGGGGAAATGGCTTTAAATTGCCATAGGACAGGGTCAGATGGGATATTAGGGAGAAATTCTGCCCTGTGAGGGTGGTGGGCAGCACAGGCTGCCCAGAGAAGCTGTGGGTGCCCCATCCCTGGAATCTTCTCCTTCCATGGGAACACAGATATTAAGCTGCACATAATACAAAGTTATCCCTTTTTATTTCCTCTTTGGATGCAACACACTGAGGAGTTTTCTGATCCAGGTGTTTAAATTACAGGAGTCAAGTGTTCATCTGTGTAAGAAGGGAAAAAAATAATTACAGAACACTAAAAAGATTTTTTAAACCCCAACAAAAAATACAGAGAAATATCTGAGTTGGAATTAGGCAGCTGCAGAGAGGGAAAAGTTGAGGGTTTTTTTTTCCTTCAGCAAGAAAAGTCATGTAAGTGGATGCTGTGAAAAGAGTTCAAATGAGTGAGTGAGTCCTTCCCTCTTCACTTCCCAGCTTTTGAGTGCTCAGATCCTGTACCTGATGTTCTTGTCAAGCACCACCAGCCTGGCTTTGTGCTCACACCAGGGACTGGAGAGGGGCACTCGGGTCTGCAGCAGGGAGGGAATCTGTGAGAAGGAAACCCTCCCCAGAAAATCTCTGCTCTTAGCCCAGAGGTGTCCAGCGTCAGGAAAAGAACACCTGCCTGTGGCCACCCTTCCTTTTTGTTGGACAGAGTGAAGCCAATGGAGCCTCTCTGCCCTGGAGCCAGGCTGGGAGAGCTGGGGGGGCTCACCTGGAGAGGAGAAGGCTCCAGGGAGAGCTCAGAGCCCCTGGCAGGGCCTAAAGGGGCTCCAGGAGAGCTGGAGAGGGACTGGGGACAAGGGATGGAGGGACAGGACACAGGGAATGGCTCCCACTGCCAGAGGGCAGGGCTGGGTGGGATATTGGGAATTGGGAATTCCTGAGTCTGAAGGTGATGAGGCCCTGGCACAGGGTGCCCAGAGAAGCTGTGGCTGTCCCTGGATCTCTGGCAGTGTTCCAGGCCAGGCTGGACAGGGCTTGGAGCAGCCTGGGACAGTGGAAAGTGTCCCCATGAGAGGGAATGGGGACATGAGTTTGGAATGAGATGGTTTTTAATGTCCCTTCCAACCCAAACAACCCCGTGCTCCTTTGCCTTTGGGTTCAAAGGACTGATGGTCACTAAGGGCTGCTTTTGAAAGTGTGGTTCTCCTGCAACAGAGGTTTCACAAAATCTGTGAGGGCACCATAAAATTTGGCTCAATGTCCCAAAGCATTTCCAGTGAGACAGCTTCTGTCAGGAGAGAAATAATGAAATACCTTTAGTGTGAAAGAAGGGATTACAGGCAACTGAGAAGTCACAGTTGTACTATTTACCAAAGAAGAGCTTGGTAACACAGTCCCAGCTGTGACCAGTAAAGATAGATGTGGTAAAAGGGGTGGGTTGGCTGCTCAGGGGAGCCTTTGGATGAGGAGGGCCCTGAGGAAGAGAGCCTGGAGGAGGTAGAGGAGCCCTGAGGGAGAAGGAAAGGTCCAGGGAGCAGAAAGAATGGAATAAGGAAGAAAATTAATGGCAAGAAGATCTGCCATGAGGTCAGTCTGGGTCTGATGGAGTTGGAGTCTGCAATTGGACCCTACAGTAGGAGCTTGCAGGAATCAGAGCTGGGATGGCGAAGTTATAAAGAATAAACTGGGACCCTTTTCACGTTGTTAAATGTCTGTATCTTGGCTCGTTTCTACCCCTAACAAGAGGTCTCCTGCAACATTTTAAGGCAACGTTTTCCTTGAAGTCCCCTCCCTCCGGAGCTGGATTTTGGCAGCCCTGTGCAGATTCCCCTGATGGACCACAGGATTGGCAGGTGTCAAATCCAGCCTCCCCTTGGGCTCCCTGTCCTGCAGGGCTGCCTGCAGCCACCCCAGCTCCCAGGCCCATGGATATCACCTTCCAGCCCTTCCCTAATGGCCTGCTTTGATGTCCAAGTGTAACAGGATTCAGCGGTGCTGATTTCACTGATTACCAAGCAAATCACACCCAGAGACTGGGTGCTCCCTGCAATGAATCAACTGCTTGGCGCATTTCAAAGAGCCCGGGAAAGATGATTTTAAAAAGACAAAGGAAGACCTCAGACAGAAAAACAAAGCAAACAACCACCCCCAAACATGTAAACAACTTCAGCTCAGGTTTTCTGCTGATGGTTTTTCTCACAGTGCAGAAAGCACCAGCACCTTCCTGCTGCCAGGAGAGGGAAGGTGTCCCTTTGGTGACCAAATAAATGCACACGGAGCTCCTGACCTTGAGGAAATGTCTCTGATTTTAGAGGACAGGCAGTAACCCAACACCTGGAGAAGCAGCACATCCCCCTCACAATTAAAGCCTGTTGACATGAAACCCAGCCTTTCATCTGGGACAGAGATCTGGGGTTAAATGTGCTGGGAGATGGGGAGAGCAGAGCCTGGTTTGAGAGAACAGTGTGGGGCTTCTTCCCATCCCCTGAGTGAGGCCATCAGCCCTGACCAGGTTCCTAACTTGCCACACCTTCTGCTGCAGTGAGACTTTGCCTGAAGGTTTGTGGATTGTAGCTCCTTGGGCCTGTACAGCCAATGCATCTCTGCCCACAGCGTTTTGTCAGACAAGGTCAATTCAGGATTTTCAGGATGAAGCCGTGGCCATAGAGAAGGCTCTGAGGGATCCCTGGGCATCCATCTCCCTGATGTCCTTCAGAGTGGCTGTAGGTGGCTCAGAGGGATGCAGCCCACACCTCTGCCCTCCGGAAAAAAAGACTTTTGCACAAATTGTCATTGTTTGTTCCCTTCTCGGTGCCTGGCCAGCAACAGACAACAACCCCAAAAGCGTTCTCAGGACATAGAAAGCTTAACTGAAAGAAAACAATGGAGTTTCCAATTGGAAAAGTAGGATTTCTCATTTCAGGTTTCCCAGGTAAAGCTTAAGCTTGTTTACCAAGACGGATTTGGCAGATGTGATTAACTCCCTGCTCTTAAACATGAAAACCTTTATCTGCCTGCTTACAGCACCCCAGTGGAGGCTCAGCTCTCTGCTGAGCACCCCTGGACGAGGAGGAGGAGATCCTTCCCTGGCCACATGAATGTCAGGGGTGTGCTGGACACCGAAGTTGGGAGCAGAGAAGTCTCTCTGCTTTCCTGCTCCTCTGGGAGAGCCCTCGCTGCCCCAACCAGCCAGGAGGAAGAAAAATTAATCAGAGGGGCCTGGAAAGCCAGAGGCTGAA
>VYXF01008301.1:228023-256148 GCA_013397295.1 Polioptila caerulea
AGTCCCCTCCCTCCGGAGCTGGATTTTGGCAGCCCTGTGCAGATTCCCCTGATGGACCACAGGATTGGCAGGTGTCAAATCCAGCCTCCCCTTGGGCTCCCTGTCCTGCAGGGCTGCCTGCAGCCACCCCAGCTCCCAGGCCCATGGATATCACCTTCCAGCCCTTCCCTAATGGCCTGCTTTGATGTCCAAGTGTAACAGGATTCAGCGGTGCTGATTTCACTGATTACCAAGCAAATCACACCCAGAGACTGGGTGCTCCCTGCAATGAATCATCTGCTTGGCACATTTCAAAGAGCCCGGGAAAGATGATTTTAAAAAGACAAAGGAAGACCTCAGACAGAAAAACAAAGCAAACAACCACCCCCAAACATGTAAACAACTTCAGCTCAGGTTTTCTGCTGATGGTTTTTCTCACAGTGCAGAAAGCACCAGCACCTTCCTGCTGCCAGGAGAGGGAAGGTGTCCCTTTGGTGACCAAATAAATGCACACGGAGCTCCTGACCTTGAGGAAATGTCTCTGATTTTAGAGGACAGGCAGTAACCCAACACCTGGAGAAGCAGCACATCCCCCTCACAATTAAAGCCTGTTGACATGAAACCCAGCCTTTCATCTGGGACAGAGATCTGGGGTTAAATGTGCTGGGAGATGGGCAGAGCAGAGCCTGGTTTGAGAGAACAGTGTGGGGTTTCTTCCCATGCCCTGAGTGAGGCCATCAGCCCTGACCATGTTCCTAACTTGCCAAACCTTCTGCTGCAGTGAGACTTTGCCTGAAGGTTTGTGGATTGTAGCTCCTTGGGCCTGTACAGCCAATGCACCTCTGCCCACAGCGTTTTGTCAGACAAGTTCATGGATTTGGGCTCAATTTCAGGATGAAGCCGTGCCATAGAGAAGGCTCTGAGGGATCCCTGGGTATCCATCTCCCTGATGTCCTTCAGAGTGGATGTAGGTGGCTCAGAGGGATGCAGCCCACACCTCTGCCCTCCGGAAAAAAAGACTTTTGCACAAATTGTCATTGTTTGTTCCCTTCTCGGTGCCTGGCCAGCAACAGACAACAACCCCAAAAGCGTTCTCAGGACATAGAAAGCTTAACTGAAAGAAAACAATGGAGTTTCCAATTGGAAAAGTAGGATTTCTCATTTCAGGTTTCCCAGGTAAAGCTTAAGCTTGTTTACCAAGACGGATTTGGCAGATGTGATTAACTCCCTGCTCTTAAACATGAAAACCTTTATCTGCCTGCTTACACCACCCCAGTGGAGGCTCAGCTCTCTGCTGAGCACCCCTGGACGAGGAGGAGGTCCTTCCCTGGCCACATGAATGTCAGGGGTGTGCTGGACACCGAAGTTGGGAGCAGAGAAGTCTCTCTGCTTTCCTGCTCCTCTGGGAGAGCCCTCGCTGCCCCAACCAGCCAGGAGGAAGAAAAATTAATCAGAGGGGCCTGGAAAGCCAGAGGCTGAAGGGCAGGTGATTGTTCCTGGAGGAGATGGACACAAGAGCAGGGTTCAGTCTGGGTTATTTTATAACTGAGTTGGAAGCTGCTTCATAGAGGGAATACACAGGGAGGGCAGCCAGCAGTGCCAGTGTCCAGCTGGGAGCTGGAAGAGGTCACTTATGGTGGCTGAGCTGCTCTCACAGCCTGGATCCTCCTCTCCCTGCCCTTGTTCCCAGCTTTTCCTCTGCTAGCTGAACCTTTCTGGGAGCTGGCTCAGTTTATCCCCCCAGCAGAAATACATCACCAGATGTATATTTTTGCTGAGGGACAGAATCTTCTCAGAGGAGGGCACAGACCTGGCTGCAGACAGGGCTGCTCTTCCACCCTGTTTCTGTCTTTCTGTAGGCTCTGGTAGCCCAATCTGCACCAGCAGTTCATTTTTTTGCACCACCTCTCAACCTATTCGAGTATCTCCTTCTGGCCACACAGAACTCCTCAGGTGAGTGAGGTGCTGCCCTTTCAGAGCAGACTCTCCTGATCCCTCTCCAAGAGGCATCATGTCCTTGTCATGCTTTGCAGTCCCAAATTATCTGTGAAATGCCCCTCCCATGCCCCAGAGTGCCCATCTCCCTGTGTGCAGGAGACACTGGGGACAGTTCAGGAGCTTCACACCTCTGATTTCCCATCCCTGGCACTTTCCTCTCCTCCTGTCCCTGCCCCCTTTTCTCCACACCTGTGTTACCCCACCCCATTTGAGGCACTTACTATCAAGGAAGGATCTGTTTCACCAGGCTTGCTTTGCCCCAAGTGTGTAAAGCACATAAAAATGTGGGAGTTCTGTGCCCTCTGCCCTGTGGCACTGCTTGATCCACCAGCACAGCCTTGCCTCCCTGCTTCCCCCTGTATTTCCTATTAAAAACCAAGTGGAGAGATCAGACCAGTGCATCCCAACCTTCTCCTGCCTCATTTCTGTGTAAAGCTCTTATCAGCAACCCCGAGCTGCTGCTGCTGCTGCTGCAGATGATTCACCCAGCACAGACGAGTGGGATCACCCAAGCAGTGGTGGAGCAGGCTCCCAGCAGAATCCAGATGTGATGCAGATCCTCCAGACCTTCAGGAAGCAGCCTGGTAATTCTTGTTGAACCACATGAAGAGCACTGTGGGGGCACAGCTGTAGGAGCCAGAGGACTGGAAAAGCAGCTGGAAGCTTTACAGAACCTTTCAGAAGGAGAAAAGTCTTGCTGTAAATTTTGACTTCCAAAGGTGCCCAGGTGGTCACACGGAGCAAAAAGTGGCTGGTCTGGAAGAAACTTTTCTCTTGGAAAGACAAATCCTTTGAATAGAGTTTGTATCTTGAGATTTTTGAGTGAATTCCACGTATTCAGAGCAACAATGAAGAGAATTATGGAAATATTTAGGTTGGAAAAGCCCTCTAAGATTACCCAGTCCAACCAACTCCCCCAGCACTGCCAAAGCCACCACAAACCCATGTCCCCAAGTGCCACATCCACATGGCTTTGAAATCCCTCCAGGGATGGGACTCCACCACTTCCCTGGGCTTGACAATCTTTTCAGTGAAGAGATTTTCACCTGTTTTTTTTGGATTTCCAGTCCAAACCTCCCCAACACAACTTGGGGCCATTTGCTCTTGTCCTGTCCCTTGTGACCTGGGAGATGAGGCCAGGAGGAGCCAAAGCCCCCAGCCCTGGCACAGGGCACGTGTCCACAGCCAAACTGATGCCAGCCCCATCACTGCCCTCCCTGTCTGCAGGCAAATGGGAACAATGCAGGGTGACATTCTGGCTGGGAATCGAGCAGGAACGTGGGAAATGTCCAGGATCCATGGGGATGTGACTGTGGCTGCAGTTTCCTGACCAGAGGGTGGTTCTGCTCTCACTGCTGGAGAAGGGGAGCCGTGTCCCAAGGCAGGGTGACAACCAGGATGGCTGTGATGGGCAGCAGGGATTTACAAGTGCCAGTTAAAGCCATTCCCTGTTCCAGAGAGGTTTCAGAGAGCTGCCCCAGCTGAGACAGCTTCTGGTGTAGCTGCAGTTTCAGGAGGTGGTTTGCCTTATTGCTGTTTTGTTAGCTGTAACCTACTGTGGTTCACCATTTCCCCCCCAAGTGCTAATTTTAAGGAAAAATTCCCTTTCTGTTTGGCAAAGCGAGGCAGTCTAAGCCTCAAGCCTCATCTGAGTCACAGGAGTCAGAGGCCCCATCCTGTGTCAGGACCAGCTTTAAGGATTAATCCCCGTGGCTGCAGAAAGTCCCCAGCAAAAACTGCTTTGGCTCAGGTCCATGAGATCGGGCTCCTGTAACAACCAAGTGCTGACAAATGGGAATTCCCACACCAAACCCTCCCTTTGCCCTTTTTTGTGCCTTTCCCCTGCCATGTGATCCGGGGTTTTGAGCAGGATAATGCTTGTTCAGGCCATTCTTGTTTGCACAGGGAGAAGAAAAGCGTGGAGGATGAGCAGATTTCCTAAGGACACCCCTCCTCACATCCCAAACCTCCCATGTGTACAAGCTTTGAACAATCCAGGTACTCCAAGGCATGATGACAGCACTTGCCTCTGTAAAAGCAGCAGTTCTGATTTCCAGAATTCATGAATCCAAAGGATTCCAGCATACCCAGCCTCTCCTGCCTCAGTTTCCCCCTTTTTTCCTCCCTCTGAGCACTGCAGCTCTTCCCCAGCCTGTCCTGACCCAGTTTGCCCAATGCTGACTGAAAATGCACACTGACAGAAAGGAGTTTTGGGGCTGGATACAACCAAAAATACCCCCAGAAAATTATCTTTGCATTTCAAGGAGCAGAAATTTGCAGCTTAAAGAAATCTAAATCTCCCTGGAAACTATTTACCAAGGAAAACTTACCCACAGTAATCTGTCCTCTGAGTGTTAGAACAGCTTGGAACTAAAAGTTTGCAGAGCTCAAGCAGGAGGGGAAGAGGGTTGAAGCTGGGAAAAGATCATTAAGAAGATATTTTAAAAAATGTTTTTCCGGAATTTGATTTTTTATTTCCATGCTTGCATTAAGCTCTTCAGCTGGTGAGGAAAAAATGGGAGAAGTCACTCGCAGGATCTGTGAGGAAAAAAAGGGCTGTAGGTTCAAAATGTTCCTGAGATTTTGAGGGTGGAAGTTTTCAGAGAGCACTTCTTCCAAAGGGCTTTCCAAGACACAGTAAACTGCAAAACAATCTCACAGAGAACTACAAAACTGCTGCTGGAGAGAGAGAAAAGTTATTTCCACACAGACAGAGCCAGAACATGGAAGTCTGACATTCCAATAAATGTATTTTTGGCCTATTTTGACACAGTACGAAGGACTGAGAATGCTGAGATTATAGAGCCCAATGCAAGGCAGCACCTCTGTAAATGTCTGCCCCATATTCCATTTGTCAGTTTATAAATGGAGCCACTGGAGTCATCTCTGCTCCACTGACAGCCCAGAGATTGCCAGATTTTCAATTTCCCTTCAATAAAACAAAAAAAAACCCCAAACCCCAAGGAGAACACTTTTGCTTTTTAATCATATCCAGGCCTGTTTCCTGTAATGAAGAACTGCTTTTCCAGCCCCAAGAGAGCAATTCTTTGAATGTCACTTTGAGATAGTGAGATAAAAATCTCAGCTATTTGCAGGAAAAGGCTCCGACTGCCATTTGTGGCTTGAACCACTTCCCAATTTATTTACTTTCTGGGGCTGTTTACATTTTCAGGCAGCCCAGCTCACTCATCCCTAACAAGCTCAGTTTATTGCTGCAAGAAACACAGCCCTGTGCCAGCCACAGGAGAGACTTTGGACCCAAAGGCTTTTGGATCAAGTCACCTGAGTAAAAAAATGGGTGGAAAAGAAAAAAAAAAATTAATGTTTTGGTGAATTCTATCACTGACCAGCAGCAGGAGCCACGGATGGTGCACGCCCTTCATTAGGGCTGGACCTGAAACTGCTTTTCACTCCTGGAGAGCTGCAGGACTCCCAGATCAGCATGGAGAGGGGAGGTGAGGGACAAGGACAACCTTAATTTGTCTGAAGAGCAGCTCCAGGTTTTCTTCTTCATGCAATGATCTCCTCCAGCAAAGCCTCCTGCTCGGAGTCAGTGGGGCTGGAGCACACTCAGCCCAGTTCAGGAGTGACACAGCAACCCCTTCCATCAAAGGCATCCAACTCCGAGGGCTCCTTTGTTTGTTCTGGCTGATATTAGAGACTGATTCTGATTTAGACTAAGAGCCTTTTCCATCCCTCGGGAGGGAGCTGTGGCAACACGAGAGAATTCAATTAACTGTGTGCTCTAAATTACTCATGGAAAGGAGGGAGCTCACGTGGACAGGGCAGGGATGTTCAGGGTCCTGTCTGGAAGGGGGTTGCCTGGCTAATAGAATATAATTAATATAATACAATTAATAATATAATATAATATAATACAATAAATGATATGATATGATATGATATGATATGATGTAATGTAATGTAATATATGATGTAATATAATGTAATGTAATGTAATATAATATGATATANATTATTACTATTATTATTATTATATAAGTAATAACTTCATCTTTGCATAAATCTTTCTTACTTTAGCAAAGCTGCTCAGTCACCTACTTTTTCAAGCTTCTTCTTAACTGGTATTTTACAAACAAAAGGGAGCAGCAGGTGGCACCTTGTTACAGATAGAAAGTAGAAACCAGTTATTATCAAGCTCCTGTGCTCAATCTTCAGCCACTACCTCCTCTTTGTCACTTCCTCTCAGTCTTCAGCACTTGGAGAGAAGCATTCACTTCAGCAGAAAGTAATTTTCCTGTCCTGCTTTAATTTCTTTTTTTAAAAAAGAAAATGTCCCAAATCAAGGCAATAGCTGGTGCAGAAAACAGGAAAAACACCTCTCAGGAAAGTTCAGAAGCCGTTTAGGACATTTTTTGCTGATGCTCTCAGGGGTCCGTTTTGATTGTGGTAATTTCTGAAATCCAGGATGGAACTTGAGGTGGATGCAGAGCTGAAATGTAAAACTGTCTCCCACCTGCAAGGGCTGAAGGGCTGGAGAATCATTCATCAGAGTAACAGAACCATGGAATGGTTTGGGTTGGAAGGGGCCACCCCTTTCCAACTCCTTTCCATGAGCAGGGACTCCTTCCACCATCCCAGGCTGCTCCAAGCCCCGTCCAACCTGCCCTGGACACTTCCAGGGATCCAGGGGCAGCCACAGCTGCTCTGGGCACCCTGTGCCAGGGCCTCACACCCTCAGAGCCAGGAATTCCTTCCTCATCTCCAATCTAAATCCACCCTCTGACAGTTTGAAGCCACTGTCCCTTGTCCTGTCGCTCCACGCCCTTGTAAAAAAGTTCCTCTTTAGGAATGTAAGGAATTGTAAAAGAAGCTGGAAGGAGAAAAGCCTTGGAGCTGCTGGCAGATGAGCAGCAGTCTCTGGCAGGTTGGTTACAGCCCTGTGACCTGCACACCTCTCTACAGCCACACAGGCACAATTCCCAGAGTTTTAGGGGCCTGGACATAATGGTAGAGGGAATAAAGCTCAAAAGTACATGAAAAGCACTTTGACAGGATTTAAAAAGTATATTTTCTAAGTATATTCAGGACTCCTCTGTATGCTTTAAAAAGAGTTCTCAGCATTGCAAGGGCTGCAAGCAGTTCTCAATTCTTGCCTACTTGGAACCAAAATAATAAACCCCTCTGCTTACCTCCCAGGAAAATCCAGTGTGTCTGTGTTAGTCATGACTTAACAGCCATAAAAAAAGGACCCATTTCAGTTCAGCTATGAGACTGTGCAGATAAATGATGTTCAGGATGCTCCCAACACAGGCACAGCAATTCTTAAATCAAGTCATGATAGAAAGTTTTCTCTTGGTAAATTTGCCCACCATTTCTCTGCCAAGAGAATCCCAGAATGGTTTGGGTTGGAAGGGACCTTCAAGACCACCCCCTGCACCTTCCACGGCCTCAGGTTGCTCCATGCCCCATCCAGCCTGGCCTTGAGCAAATGTGTATTTGTATTTTGTAGACAAAGCAAAACAATCACTGGAACATGCCCGTTGGAAAGGAAATAGATAAACAACGTAACCATTTATTTGACTGCATTGTATTTAGACAACTTGTACATTTTGTAACCCCACTGGTTTTGTTCTCATCAAAAAGGATAAAGGGACAGAAGAATATAATCCACTCAAAACAGCAGTCCAGTATTTTGAGATACACTTGCTATTTTCATAGATGCCCACCTGATACCTGAACTCCAACACAGGTTGTAATGTTTATACAAGACCTGAAGTTTTTTCAACACAGCACTGAGTTGTAGCAATGTCTTTGCAGTGCCCTGAAAAATAGTTTGTGACATACTCTGCAACACCAATCTGATAATGCCTTGAAGGTGATGAACCTGATCATTTCTTAAAAAAACAACATAATGAATGCAAACATCCAGACCAACGTGTCAGCCAGTAGCAACATTTGGGCAAATTTAAATATAAAAGCAATCAACTCCTTAGTTAGATTTGTCAATGCAAAAAGGCAAGGGGAGAGAACTCTGTGTTTAGCGACGGACAGGAGAAATAACCAACTTTTACTTGCTAGATTTCTTTTGAAAACCTATGCAAATTCAAGGCTTCCCACTTGATTTCTTAATCCCAAGCAGTACAGAGAACAAATCTGTTTGATAGGACCCAACACATGCAGTTTCAGTGTCTCCTGCAGTGACCTCTGTGACACAGCAGCCATGGCAGAACCTTTCAGGCCACGTGCTCTTTGAAAAACAAAAATAAGAGAGACCTGCACCTATTTTGCTCAGTATTTTCAACACGGGCATGGCAGCAACCACTTCTTACAATAACCAACCAGAATTGTATTTGAAGTTCGCTCCAGAGGGATGTTTTTGGCAGTGAGGAGGGATTTCAGCTCACTTCCAAGTCGGCTTTGGAATCTGAAGACACCCACAGCTTATACATTAACCAATGGAAAACTTGCCTGTCTGGCTCTGCAGATTGAAACCCCAGCAAGACACACAAGGCAGCCCAGTTTGCAGTTTGTGATTCAAGCCCAACAGCTGCTTGCAAGGTTTGAAACCTCCCAGATCCAGCTCTGGGGCAGTGCCTACGTCCTGGACCACAGCTGAGGGAAACCTCACCCAATGGCTTGGCTACCAACACTGAAGGCTTAACACTGAGCAAAATGCTGAAAAGCCACCCAGAAAAACTGGCACCCTGAGGGAGCAGGGTAAAAGGGGTTTTATTGTGTCACAGGGCTGAGCTCCAGCATGTCCTGGGAGTAACAGACCCCACTCACACCCCTTTGCCTTGGGCACCCTTTTAAAGATGAGTTTTCTTTACTGAGGGGAACAGACCCCCCTGACAGCACAGACGGTGTCTCTACAAGCAGAAAGCTCAGCAGGGCCAATTTCCATTAAAAATCTTTATTTTCAAATACAACTCATGATTTGTACATGGTAAGAAACGTCCATCACCATGTGCATTGGTCTGTGCAAAAGGCGGCTTTGCTCAAATCCAGTTTTCCTGCACAGGGCTCTTTTCCAAATGATACTGGAGGTAGGGGTTTTGTTGGTTTTGTTTTTAGTGTACAGTAATTAGCAAAAATGAAAACAAACAAACAAACAAAAAAAACCCCCAAAACAAACCCCACGACTCAAACCAAACCCTAAAAAAAAAAAAAAAAAAAAGGTGTAGTAAGGCAAATCTGGAGAATTCGCTTGATTCCATGAGAGTGGATTCACTGAGAGTTCATCCCTTTGATCCCTGTATGGACCATTCACTCAGAGCTGGACTTGACCCTGGTGGGTCCTTTCCAACTCTGAATATTCGGAGATCTCTGATTACAGAGGTGCTTCCACAAGCCACCTAATACCTTTATTTTTGTCTCTCAAATTAAAACAAACAAACAAACNCATCCCTTTGATCCCTGTATGGACCATTCACCTCAGAGCTGGACTTGACCCTGGTGGGTCCTTTCCAACTCTGAATATTCGGAGATCTCTGATTACAGAGGTGCTTCCACAAGCCACCTAATACCTTTATTTTTGTCTCTCAAATTAAAACAAACAAACAAACAAAAAAAACCCCCAACTGATTCACAGACCTGGGATATGGAATCACACGGAACAAGAAAGCCTGGACACTGTCATGACTGAAAAAATTGATGGGTATTGGTAAAACCTATGTAAGCCCAAATAAAGAAAGGGGAAAAAAAAAAGCCCAGAGAAAAACAGAGCAAGAGTGAATGCAAGAAAGAGAGACAGAAATTCCTTCCCCGCTGCTTTGATTTTAGAGGGGAAAAAAAATCCCCCAATAATTTAGCTCATGTAAGTTGAGAAAATGAGAGCAGCTAAAAATGTCTATGATACACCTTGAAATTCATTTCCAAGACCAAGAACCAAAGATTGAAGCATTTTAGAACACTGAAGCAAAGCAATCTGAATCTGAAAAAAAAAAATTGCTCCAACTATCTTAAAATAGCTGTTTCTCAGAGCTTCTAGCAATAATTTTGATTAAATAAAAATCATACCAATTTACATTAATTTTCTATATCTTCTTTTAAAAGAAGTCCCTCACTCTTTTAATGAAAAAAGTGCATCCAAACCCAGCAGAGATTCACTGGTGCCACCAGGTTCTTTTAGCAGCTACTCATGATTTTCAAAATAGCTTACACTTCTTGCTATAAGAAGGGCCTTCCAAACCCTTGTTTGGGAGAAGTATCCGAATTATAAAAATCTGAAATAATTTATTCTCAAATCCAGAATTTAAATAAAAGCAGACTTTTTTTTTTTTTTTCCTTGCAAAGACAACTGAAGAAAGTAAAAGAATAAAAGCATGCACTCCAAACTTAGAGGTGAAGACAAATATACTTATCTATACAGGCACTGGCAGACGCAATTTAATGGTTACTCGTTGTAACACACACCCCACCCTACAATACATTTTTTCATTCACTAATCACTGAGGTACCAATATTTAAGAATGGAAAAATTCAATATTGAAAAATAAAACCTAAAATTGAAGCCTTTTTTTTTTTTTTTCCTTTTTCTTCTTCTTCTTCTTCCCCAGAAAACTATGGCAATTTTTGTATGAAATGTTAGTATACTTATAGAATTTTACAATCTACGTTGGCTTTATTTTGAATTTTCGGGAACCAAAAGCGGGCGTTCCCATCCAGGTTTCCTCTGATAAAACGTTCACTGTGTGGATGTCCTAAAGAGTCAGCAGACTTGCAAATGAATGAACAAATCTTGGCTATCACCTGGCACATCTGGCTGGTACCAAAAGGACTCGGGAGTCTGAGACAATCGGCTTTAATTCGGAACAAATGCGCCATGCCAAAGTGCAACGAATGTGTGCGACACTCAATGGGACACTGACAGGTTTAAGAGCTGCATGGAAAGTACTAAAGTCCACCTTGCAAAGCAATTTGGGACAAATTGCATTGCATGCAAAGGACAACTCTGCGCTGCTGGGACGTCGCTTGCTCGCTGGGATGGGGTCTCCTAACGCAGCCATAGTTTCAGACGCAGTGCATCCACTCCATTTAAATAGTATCTGAACAGCCTCTTGTCTCGCACAAAACCAAGGTTTTCATAAAGTTTCAAAGCAGACTTATTTGTGATTTCTGTTTCCAATACAACCTTTGAGGGAGAAAAGAAATAAAAAAGAAAGAACAAAAGTGTCCGGCGTTAGTCGGCAGTTGCAGGTACGTGATTGCTGAAGCAATTCCAAAGGTTTTATTTCAAGGTACATTG
This sequence comes from Polioptila caerulea, assembly GCA_013397295.1. Classification (NCBI taxonomy): domain Eukaryota; kingdom Metazoa; phylum Chordata; class Aves; order Passeriformes; family Certhiidae; genus Polioptila; species Polioptila caerulea. Next base: position 239,212 of record VYXF01008301.1, read on the forward strand.
GGTAGCAAGGAATGGAATTCATTTCTTCTTATCTTTATTTAATTAAGCAATATTTCCACATTATGTATCCATACCCACATTAAAAACAATATATAATATAGCAGTTCATCCACAACTGTAATTGTAAATGGCATTCAAGGTTTTAGTTCTTGGCTGTAAACAGTATTTCAGTTCAGCACCTTGTAATGAGGGTGGAAAACACAGCAACAAACAAATCCCAAACAGCCTCTGCCTCCCAACATCCTCCCCCAAAACCCAAGTTACCAAACAGGTGAGGGTCCAAGACATACTTTGAATGAGTAACTGAACTTCTGCACGTCACAAGAACTTGGCACACGAGGTTTTACTTCATGATTTCATCCCTTTGACCCTGATTCCTTCTAGTTAGATGTAGATAAAAGCTCAGCATTGACACCAGCTGCCAGACCCAACACTTGCAGGGAATATTTGTGCTCAATACAAGAATCACAGAGGGGTCTGGGTTGGAAGGCACCTTCAAGATCCTCCAGTTCTAACTCCCTGCCATGGGCAGGGACACCTTCCACTATCCCAGGCTGCTCCAAGCCTGATCCAATTTGGCTACTGACAAATACCCCAAACCCAAATCACAGTGCACACCAGAAGAATAAGCAGAGGTTTCCATATTTTTCCCCCTATGTTGGTAAGCCCAGTTCCAGAGAGACCTGTCAGAAATAATTCAGACCAAGCCCAAGAGTAGCTCAAATTAAGACTCAAAATTGTCACAGAATTCTCAAGCACAGGCAAAAAAACCTGTGCTGGCCTTAATAAGACATTAATCAAAAAACTTCAGCATTTTTCAGAATTGTTTTTCTCCACATGCACTGAACAGAGCTCTTCCATAACTGACAAGCCCTGCACACCCTCCACATAATAAAAACTAATTCTGCCTCTTTACTGGTGTAATTAAGGTTCTGATGTTAACAGGAGATCCTGGCTGCACAAGGACAGGCTGAACTAACAAGGCCTGGGCTCCACACACCCCAACAGTGAACATCCACCTATGAAACAGGAGCTGATGGTCACTGTGGGAAGACCAGAGACTGAGAACACAGCACCAAAACATCAGCCTGGATTTGTAGAGCAGGTGAAGTCCATCTGCTCCATGGCTTCTGTGTCCTCCCTGCCTTCAGGCACACGTTCCCATTCCCTCTCCCCCTGGCCTCTCCTGCCAGCTCTCAAGGCTGGTTCCTGAGCTGCTTCCAAAGCCACCTGGCAGAAAATCTTTCCTTTTTCTCTCCACTGGGTTTGTTTTCTGCAGCCTGAGGAGTGGCCAGACCAGTGTGAAAGGGGGAGGCAGCCAGTGGTTAGAGTGGCCTGAAACTTGAGTCAAATAGATACATTAAATGGATTTTTAAATCTTATTGGAGGTGAACAGTCTAACCACTGGCTGCCACATTCCAATGGGCAATTCCACCTGTGTTTCTCAGTTTAAGGATGTTGAAAGAACAGGAAGCTGGAAAACAATGCAATGAGCAATATAAGACTTGGAAACAGTTCATTTTACAAAAAGGAACTAAGAATCACACATTAAAATATTAATCATCAGAGTTCTTAAATTACAGCAGGGCAGGGTTGTAGCTGCACACTTAAGACAACCTAATTCAATTCTTAGTTTTGTGACAAGAATGAGATGGAATTGCTCTAGCTGGCATGTCCCAGAACATCTCAAGCAAGTCCAGTGAGCTGATGGAATACTCCTCACATCCTTCACCCACTAAAATGGGTAACTATCCATCTGAAACAAATTATGGCAGCACCATCATTTTGCTGGAGAGGGCAATTCTATAAATTGTACAGCTCCTTAATTCCAATTGAAACAAAACACTGAAGCCCAAGAAGGATCTGACCTGTGTAAATGCACTGTGCAGAGGATTATTTATTTGGACTCTCAGCTACCAAGGGCATTCACTCTCCCAAAGGTTCAGTAACCTGGCAGTGATGTAAGAACTCTCCATTCAGCTGCAAGCACCAACACCTGGCCATGCTAAAACACTTCCAGCACTGCAGGTGATTGAGCTGAAGGGAGTGGTTAAATGCTGAAATACAGGTTTGTTGGAATCCCACTACCTGATTGAATGCTCATCTTGAAAGCAAATGCAAGAGATTTGCTCTGGTATTTCTAAGGAAGTCCCAGCACAATGAAAAGTAATTCCCTGATCTCAACATACTGCAGCTGAAGACATGTTTCTGCTATCTGAAAAGGAAACACAGGCATATTTTATTCAGATTTCATTAGCTTCCTTTGGTGAAGAATGCATCTTTTCCCGTGTGAGACTTTCAATGAAGCTCCAAACCTTCAATTGTCACATTTATTTCTGCTCTTGGGCTCGATTTTGTTGTACAAACATCCCAGTTAAACCCTCTGATAACACAGTGACACCCTCCCTTGAAGGGCAGCAAAGCTCTGATTGGATTTAACAGCATTTTCTGCTCAAGTTGCAAATTTCTGAAGGTTGTGAAGTTCTCCTTTATCTTAAATTTCATAAACCTAACATTTGAGCTCAACTCTAATCCTAACTTGGTTTAGAAGCAAGATTTCTATATTAAGAGTGGACTGCAATGTTCTTTGTTGCTACATTTTCATACCTTGAATTTATTCCTGAACTGAAGCCAACTGGAGTGGTCAAGCTCTCTTGCTTCTTCAGTTCAAACCCTGAGGGAACTCAAGTTTAAAACCCAATGGATAAGCCAAACCAAATGAAGAAAGTCCCCTCAGCACTCACAGAGGTTGCTATTCTTACTTTTAAGTCTGACAGATCATCAGACTCAAGTTATGAGGGCTTGTCCAGAGTCCTTAATCAATTTAAGTGGGTGTGTTAAAGAGAGGCACTACCCAAAATCTAAGAGTTCATACTTGATATGTTTTGAAGATTAAGGAGAAACTAAAATATCAGTAATGTAATGATTTCAAATAGGATTCCATAAAAATAGACAATTCATTTTTACTAGTGTGGTGCTGAATTAAAATGACACACCTACCAGTGTGGTCAAAAATCCCACTCTAAATCATCCTGAAGTTTTAATGGGGAAGCCCCATGAGAATCTGTGGTTCCCTTTCAAGTTCTGCATTTTTGCTTAAAAAAGGTTTTTGAAGTCCCCACTAACTGGAGTCTTATTTTCATGAGTTACCACTTGCATGGTACATTATTTTGGTAACATGAAGGGAATGGATTGTCTGCAGATTCCTCAGTCATTTGTTATATAAACAACTCCTCCTTTCTAATTGTAATTAAGGGATGTAAGAGTTCCACAGGATGGTCTTCAGCTGTAGAGTTTTGGGAAATTGCTTGCCAGCAAAAACAGTACAGAAAGCAGCCAGACAGCAGTTAGCACATGCTTTTCTTTTTTAAACTGGAAGAAAAATATTTCCAAAACTTTGGAGTTGGAAGTAGAACTATTCACCTGATTTATTTCCACAGTTCACCTTTTCTGTGCAACCAGCCCATAGTTATCCTAAATCACTGTGATCTACTGGAAACTCAGCCCATTACAGTTCACTACCCCAAATATCAGAATTCATAAACATCAAATCCTTGAGAAAGTCATAAAGGTAAAAAAAAAAAAAATACAAATCAGAGGCCCTGAAGTTTTGTAATGTTAGATGCAGCTGGAAGCTGCAGTCGAGCACTTTCTTCAGGCCTGAAGGTTATTTCTGGTTCCAGCACCCACCCCCACCAGCAGATCACTTCCCTGGTTTCTATTCTAATGCAGGCCATGGGCAGCTCCATGGCCAGCTCCTCCCCTGCACACAGATTCCATTCCAGGCAATTCACCTCCTCCCTTCCTCACTCCACAGCTTTCCCAGAGAAACCAGCCCCGTGGAGGGTTTGGCACCCAGCAGAAGCTGCCTCTCAGGCAGGGTGCTGACCACTGTAAATCTCCCATTCCATAGGCCTGCCTTGGTTTATTCCCACTGAAACAGCCCACAGGGGAACAAAAATGTCCTTAAACACCAGAACACTTCAGCAGGCTTTGAAATGCCACCTATCAGCTGTGATTTGTCAACATTTTCATCTGTGGTGTTGTATAAATCCTTTGTTTTTCAGGACTCAGGCAGGTACCTCCAAAGCCAAATCTGTGCTACTTCGAAAAGCAACACACAGAATGAGGCATTTATCAGATTATATGCCACAAGTTATTAAAATTAAGTCTATTTACTGCATCTAGTCCATAATTAGATTGAAGGGAAGAGTTTCCAAGCAGCCTTTGGAATTTTTCACGACACCCACAGCTGCATATTCATGTTTTTAATCCTATTCCAAGCAAGTTTCAGAAAATAGCATTTTGTTTTTAATTGCACTCCATCATATCTCAAAAAGCAGTATCTTGTTATTTTCATCAGGATTGAGATTTTATTAAAAGATGTAGAAAAATACCCTAAAAGCTGCAGGGATGATTAAACTATTTATACATCTCACACAGACAAATTATTGTGATGCAGTACTTCGTGTTTGATGAGCTTTAAGCATCAATTAATCAGAAACTGATCTGACAATTGTGAAAACTGGTGAGAGCAAGAGTTGGGCAGAGCTTTTCATGGGTGCCTAGCTAGATTTTTCAGATTCTGGTCTGACTGAAAACTCAGCACTCCACCACACAGTACAAGTAACCAACACCCTTATTTTGCACCATTTTGGGTATGTGGAAGAAGCCTACTTGGTGGCAAAGAAAAGAAAAACCAAACCCATGAAAACATTGGCTGCTTGGTTGTGAATAACCTATGTGTGGAAATGAACAACATAAATAAAAGTGTGGGTGTGCCTCAAGTGATGGTGCAGAAAAATCAGTAAAATACTCTGCTTGTATTCCTCCTAAATTAAATTCCTCCTTGTATTAGCCCTCCCTAAAGGGCTCCCAGTTCAAAATTTAGTGCCAGCACAAGACTCAGTTGGTGCAAAAGCCCCCAAAAAGCAGGGCATGAGTTTGGAATCATCCTACAAACAGCAGTTCCAAAACCATGGCTGCCCCCATCCAGCACACAATTCAAGGACTCTGAATTGTAGAGCCTTTGAATAAAGAGACAGAATCTGAGAAATGCCCTCTGCCCCTGGTCCAAAGCATTTATACAGCACCAGAGATGAAAATCTGTGACTAAGACTTAATGAGGCCTCACTGCAGACCTGCAACCTTTATCACATTTATTTTATGTTTATGGAGATACAAAACTAGCAAAGAGGGATCTTGGAGTGCTATGACAGTGGTAGAGGAAAAAGACACAGAGGAGGTTCCTGTGAGAGGTCACCTGTTAGTCCAATCTAGAAATGAATTTACATGAGAAGCAGCACACAGACATTCAGAAATTATACAGTAATTACTGCAACTTGAGTAGAAACATCCAGTGTTACTCCTGACTCTCTAATAAGAGTGGGCAATTCATATCCCTTTTTCTGCATCTCACTCCTGCAGCTGTGGTGTGAACACTGAAACCCTGATTTCAAGTATGTCACAATTTTTTAAAAATCTTGACTAGTAGAAATGGGAAATCAACTCAAGACCACAGTGGAAAGCAAAGGGGAAAACAAATTAATCAAACTCTTCTTGATTAGCTCAGTGCAGGCAAGTAGTAAAAGAGATTAGAAGAAAGCATTTTAGAAACCATGATAGAAGCAAGAAGCCAAAATAAAGAACTTAAAAGAATTACAGACTGCACTTCACTGCCCAAGTACAACATAAATTAGAAGGTGAGGGGGAAGAAGACACCAGCAAGCAGAGGCAGGAAGGGATCTGAGGGGAAGAATAAATCTCCCCTCATGAATGAATGAATGAAGCCTGGCAATAAATGAACCATCCCATAGGCAGAGATGCTGCAAGAGGTGAAACACAAGTGGAAAAATAAACTGGAGTGTGTGCCAGAAGTCCTGTGACACCAGCTGTAGCTTTGCATAAGAAACTGTCCCACAGGGCAGTGGGACAATGGAGGGAGCAGTGGGACAATCGAGGGAGCAGCTGAAGTGAGATAACAGAGAGCTCAAAGGCTCATTAACTGTGACACACTGAAATGACAGTGCTCACTATCAGGAACAACTGCACTGTGCCAAGGAGCTGGAAGGTAAAGGGACAGATAACCTGGTCAAGGAGGCTGGATGGAGGCAGGGAGAGTTCCTCACAAGTTAAACAAGGCACACAGAATATGCTTTATGCATCTATTCATATCCCAAAAAAGGCAGGAACTGTAATCTGGTAAAAGAGCACCAACTTTCAGGGCAGGGCAGTCTGTCACTGAGTCAGTCACTGTCCCTGCATGCCTGTGTCACTGTGCTACCCCACTGCAGCTCTGTGCAGGGTCAGAACAGAACAGTGCTGAGTGCCTGAGACAAATCCACATCCTGCAGCAGCACAGCACAGCACACACTGTTCTGTGTGCTCTGAGGGCTGCACAGGACATGCTCATCCCACTGCCCAGCTGCACCTCAAACTGGGGCCCTTGCAGGAAAATGGGCCTGAGTGAAGGCTGAGGCAGCTTCCCCAGGTAAAGTGCTGAATTTCAGCACTTAGAATTTAGAAAGTCCATTTCCTATTTGTGCCACACTTTCTTTTAAGGTTGTTTTCCCTTTTATTAAAGGAGTTTCTTACCGACTTATTTCCCACCTAAAAACAGTCCTGTAGAAGAAAAACCTGTGAAATGAATCCACATACAAAAGAGTGCAAACCATTGACATTATGAAAGTTTTGATTATAAAATCTTACCTCATCACAATCTCCTTCAACCATAGCATAAATAGCTTTCTTAACCAAGTTTGTACCTGAAACACAGATTTCAGTAAGTGTCAGAGTTGCAGTGCAAAACAAAAATGCCACTTTACATATGACTAATGTGTGCTACCTACATGACATGACACCTGGGGAAAGCAGGGAGGAAAGAAAAACAAGGAGTTGCAGTCAAGCTGCAGTCTTCAAGTTTGAACACTAAAATAATCTGTGAAGTTATCCAGAGACTCAGCTCAAGTGCAAGATTCTTGTAACACAGGGATATTAGAAACAGGCTGCTAAGCTCAACATGGTGTTATATATAGCCTTCCAAGATGTGATTCATTCCTTTTTGTTGCATTTAAAGTCAAAATCTGCTGGCATGTACTTGAAGGACATTCATCTTCCATGGGAATTTCCTCTTACTAAAACAAATACTTCTATTAGTAACAGAACTTATGAAACTCTTATGGCTCACTCCCATTTGGGTTTGCTAGTATCTAATAATATTCTTGAAGCCCATCCCTTCCCCTCAGTCAAGCATTAATTTAATTTTTTAATCATTATTTGTCATCTATTTCACAACAGTTCTACAAATGCAATATCCCTACCTGTCTGTAGAATTGGGGTGAAATTGAAAGTTGATTTCAAAGTTTTTAGTGGAAAAAACTGCTGTTCAGTGAAATTGCATAAATCTCACTTCCATAAGAAGGCTATGGAAAAGGAAAAAAAAACCCCAAGGAATCTACAGAATGTTTTAAAATAGTCTCAAAACTTTAATCAATTGAGATTTTTATTGAATGTTATGATAAAACTGTTCCACATTTAAAGCAGATCTCCAGATTAACAGCACACTTTGAGAAACAGCAAGGTGGCAAATGTAGGAAAAAGCCAACATACATATTGCTAGAGTAAGCAAGGCTTTAAAGATAAATTCTCTGTATGTAATTCTAATTTAACAAACTGACTAAAGTGAGGGAAAAGTCTTGCAGTGATCTTCATAATAACAGCATTAGTTCTTATTTACTTCTGAATCCAAGCACCTGCAATTAAATTATGGCAGACTCCTTCATGACTCAGCTAAAAGGAAAGGAGAGACAGTGATTTCTCAGTGTCCTCTTCCTCTGCTCCACTACAGAAACCAACAATGGCTTTTGAATTGCACTGGGGGAAGAAAAAATCTGCACATGCTTGAACAGTCGTGGTAATGTGTTTTTTTGGAGGGTTTTTTCTGGAAGAGAACAAACACAATGATACATTCTGCAATGGATCACTGTATTTTTCGACTGCAAGTAATTTTGTGTCTTTAATCACAGAAGCATGAGCTGTTCAGTGTGGATGAGTGGTGAAGCACAGTTCTAAGCTTCAGAGCTGACATCTACATCTAGTTAAAAATACCTTACAAAATGTAATTTCACAATAACCAGCATGAAAAAATTAAGTTCCATAAGAACAGATATTTAATTAAGCCAACTTGGCTAACTGTTGTTAGAATGAAAATCCCTTCACCAGGGAAAAATTGATTAATGGGGAAGGGCAAACTCCCTGCCAAGAGTGATTTCTTTACCACGTAACTTCCCAACAAAACAGATCTCCATTTCCATCATTCAAGTAACAATACACAGCTATTTTTCTCCCCTGATTAATACAATAATGAGCTCCATACATTCTCCCTGATGGGTAATATATGCATAATTTATAGGGGGAAGTCAGGAAATAAGTTCACTGTAAAAAAGGAGCCTGAACACAACATGGAAATACAATGATGAGGGCACACATAAAACCACAAAGCAGTTCCCACTGTTGTTATCTGGCAGTGGTAGAGGCAGAGGTAAGGGGCTGCTGTCTGCCTTTCTTTCCAGCCTTATCAGATCCCAGGTGGGAACCTCACAGGGCATTTCAGGTTATTTTAACAAAATCAGAGAAGCCACTGGGGAGCTCGTGTGGTTGAGTAAGGCGGGGATGACACACAAAGCACCACATCCTGAAGTTCAGTTCAGTTTAAATCTTTATGACAGCTGCACTTATCCCAGCTAGAGGATTGAAGGAAGGAAGAAGAAAAAAGGCTATTCTTACCAATTCCTTTTCTTCTGTATTTGGAATCCACTGCTAACATGGCTATATAACCTCTGCGGAACATCTTTTTGTGCATATCCAGCTTGCAGACGATGGCACCTACACACTCCTCACCTACCATGGCCTTAAAGACAAACATACACGGATGGAATTCTCAGTTTGGGATCCACAGTGCTGCCAAAAGCAGTTAACCAGTTCATTTCTCAAGAGCCACACAAAATTTGTTTGTACAAAGCTACGAAAAGGTAACGATGTAAATTTTAAAAGCGTCTCCAAAAGTATTACTGAGATTAAAAGACTTAATTGCTTTACTATAAAGTTCCAAGTCAATTAACAGCCAATGAATTATTCCTGGAGAGAGCCACATTATCAATTCACAAAGTCTATAGGCAAGAACACGTGTGATTCAAAAAGGAAAAGAAATGACATAAAAGACCAGGTTAAGGTGTAAATTACCCTTTCATATGGGCTTCTGCAGAGGAAAGAGGTCCATTCCTGTTTAACAGTGATCTGAACTTTCCTGTATAAGGGCTGTGGTAGATAACATGCTTAATTTTTGTCTGGTTTTAATGTCAAGGCCACAAAGGATCAGAGGAAAGTGTTGCTGCATTTAATCTTTAGACACTGTCGTTTTCAGTCATATGACACCCGGAGAACAAACAAAAAAGCCCAGTTAATTTCACACAATTTCACTATTGGCAGATTTTGTTTGTTAAGAGCTATGCACTGGCAGCTAATCCCAGTGGCATTGTCACAGTAACCGTGCTCAAGGAGACGTAGGCATTCTGAAACATTAACAAGAAAAACCCCAAAAAGGAAAGGACCCAGCTCCTCCCCAAACACTCATCCAACCACTTGCACACCCACTGTGTTCACCCAAACTTTACCATAAGCGAAAGGAAAACTAAGTCATGTTTACTGAAGGATTAGGCAGCATAAGGGATTAATGACATTCTAACCTGCAGCAGTAAAACTGAGTAATGCTGCAGAGTGGGACAGCATCCAAGGGGAAAACAAATTCCTGTGCACTCAGGAAAGATGTGCAGAGATAAAAAGAAACTCATAATTTTACATATGGGTGGATCCAGAGCCTTTGACAGACCTGCAAGGAGGACCAGCCTTGGGCTCAAGTGCAGCAGCTAAACCAGGACTCCAGCACATGACTGGCACAAGCATGTGCTGGCACAAGAGCTGCTGGATAATCCAAATTTACGACTCTAAGACATGTCAAATGAAAAGGACTTGCTAGAGCCAGTACTGCCAGACCTCAGAGCAGCCACCTGTGAACCCAGAGCTCAGCACTCCAAAGTCTGTGGTATAAACTCAACCCCCTGAACCTCTGTGCACAGCCTGTAGGCTAAAGCTCCATGGACAGAAGATTCCTTCCTGCAGGTCCCACTGCAGGCACAGTTCCTTCACCCCAAAAAGAGTCAAGTCTTTAAGAATCTTCACCTGGAGAGGGGGTTATTAACCAAGGCAGCTGTCAACCAGGAGCTGCAGCAAAGGGGAAATGAAGCAGCCAAAAAAAGTACAAGCTGCAGTTCCAAAGCCCTATGGTACAGCATGGTCCTACCACCATTTCCAGTGTAGCTGAGGCAAATATAACTATTGCTAAGTTTTTATTTGGCAGGAAAACCCATTTCAGCAGTATCCAAGAACAACCCTGAACAATGTACCGAGTGGTTTTTAAAACAACAAACAAAAACTGTAGCATGATCTAACTGGACTGAAACACAGAGCCTCTAAGCAGTCTTCCACTTGTTCCAAAACAAAGCTTATCCCACAGAAAAGAGGAGCTGTGCTATACACAAACAGTGTATGCAAAGTTTCAGCTCAAGGCAAGTTCTGTATCTCGGCTCAGACCTGAGAAAAGCAGGGAGTTAAATAAAGAGTATCATCAGACAGACTGCTCAGAACATTGCTATAATTATGCAGAGTACCTAGATGTAATCTTATACCTCACTAAAAAAAAAAAAGCACACCACAAACTAGCATGTTATAGTTGTGCTTTGCCCTGGAGTGAACACGTGCAAACTGTTGATCCTGACAGTTATGTGGAGAATTTTTAGGTTTCATATATTTTTTACACACTTCAGGAGTAGTGACAATCTAGACACTTCATGTCTGAGCTCTTTCTTGGCCAGGGCACTTTTCTGAAAAGTTATATTCGTGAATCATATATTTAAAATGCTAAATCAACAGCAAAGAATTTTGTTTCAGTGATCAAAGAAGAAAACAGCCACTGGTTTTACCACTGCTGTCAGAGAGCTGAATAAAGAATGACTCTTACCAGTTCTCCAAACACTTAAATCTATTTCTCTGTCTTTAGGCAGGTAAGTCTGGCAGTGAATCTACAGCTGCTCACTCACAAAGGGAGTGCTGCATTTCCACCTCATTCAGAGGGGGTTCTGCTGCCTTTCCTCTCCTTTCTCAGTGTTTCCAACCTTATCTAAAGCTGGAAATGAACCTAAACCATGATGCTAAACTTTGCAGTTTAATTTCCTGCAGAAGGTTAAACTGTGTGAATAAAAAAAAAAAAAAAACAACCAGACTGAAATAGGGAGAGTCGTGAAGAGGGAGAAAAAGTAGCTCCCACACAACATCATTTAGGAAAAGATAATCATGGGCCAAATTTTCCTTTCAGGTATATGAGAGTACTTCTAAACACACAATTTTCTTCAAACAGAATTCAGCCTAAGTCACTATTATAAACTCCACAGAGTACTATAAGATTTACTCCCAAACTAGGTTATTAGTAGCAGGATTAACATACATGAATCCAAATCCAATATTTGCATCATCTTTGTTCCTATGAATAAGTTTAAATGCTTAAAACAAACCAGATTTTAATATACTGGAAGAGCTGGTAGAGAAATGTCTGTAAATCAGCAAGAACATTACTTTTCACAGAATTAATCAATTTGTATTAATTTCATTATCAAAGATGGCATTATGTCTGTCAGCCACAGTCTGAGCATGCATTAAATATCCAGACCCTGTCAATTTTGTTTAAAGGAGATTAAAAGAGCCAACTAGCCCCAAAAGGATATTTGGCAATTCAAAGGCAGCAGAAGCTGCAGAGCTGCACTGCATTTTCCTTTCACACCTGCCCCAAAGGCCCTCCCGAAGCACAGCTCGGTAGGAACGGGCTCCCATTTAGGGATCGGGTTACGAATGCCATGAGCGGATTCGCTCGGGGAATGGTTTGAACTCACGTCTGGCACTCCAGCCACAGCTCCTCCCGGTGCCTCTGCTTCCACCCCACGAACCTGCACACCAGCAATGCCCTCCTGAGCGAGGAACAGCCTCTGGAATCGCTGCCCTGCCTGTTGGCACTCGGGACTTCAGTTCTCACAGAGCCACCGACAGCAGGAGACTCTCTGAAAGTGTGATCGCTCCTAAAAACAATCTGGAAGGCAAAGTTTGCAAATTCCCCTACAAAACTTCTTCCTATGTCTGCCATGAGGCCAGGAAGACTTCTCACACAACCTCCTAACTTTTCTGGTTCTTCCTCTAAGCCCCAGGTTTTCCACAACTGAAGAACAGGGATGATGTCTTGCAAGTCTCAATTTCAACACACCAAGACTCTTGAATCAAATCCAATTAAAAAAAAAAAAATGCAAAGCATTAGTATAAAACAAGACTTAACTGCAGTCATTTAGGATTTACAACACATTTAAAACCACTTACATGGAATTAATGGGTTATTTTTAAATTTGTGAAAGTTTAAATTATAAATGCTGCTATAGCTAGTAGCAAAGTTAAGAATCCAATAAAAGCACAGATTTTCTAGATTTTTCTTAAAAGGCTGTACTGAGTGGTACAGTGAATTACAGGAGAGGTTACAACACTCAGCCAGAACTCTGCTTTTATTACATTCTGTCTTATCCAAACTCTGGCACAGAGCAAGGTTTCCTAAGCTCACCTCTCCCACGCTAAAGGATTTTGAAAACAATTTTCTGAAATATTTAATTTATCAGTCTGAAATGCAAGCTTCAGAACTTTAGCACTGCTAAGACTAGAAGCTACAAAACCACTTAAAAAAAAATTACAACGTCGAAAATGCATTTACAATCCATCTGGGGACAAAGATGTAACATTGCTTAAAAATACTTCACATGAAACAGAAGATGCCCCTTGCTCCCCCAATTTTTTGGCAGAGAAGTGGTTATCATTTGAGGAGAAACTGGGCTGACAGAGCTTCTGAGAATAAGCAAAAACCAGGCATTTACTGGGCACCCACACCTAATGCACAGCACAAACCTGCTCTTCTGAAAACAGGCAAAACAGGAGTTTAACCAGACAGTAGGAGTTTTACAGAACCCCAGAATGGTTTGGGCTGGAAAAGACCCTAAAGATCACCAAGTTCCAACCCCTGCCAAGGTGTCCCTGTCCACAGGGACACCTTCCACCCTCCACAATGGAGGGAATTGTTATTACCTTGCCACAGCCCAGACACTGCTGCAGTGTGACACATCAGCACAGAGCAGCATTCCCAAGTAGCCACCCCTAAAGTCAAGATAACAGTAATGTGGATAAATTCGATATTGAATTCAACAGGGTTTTCAGATTTCCAGTATCTGCAGGTCCCTTTGAAGTGGAATATTGACTTCTTCTTTGAATGTCCTTTAGGAAGTGGTCTGAGCCTGAAAAACTCTGGTCACTGGTGACCAGTCAGGGTTGGTCCTCTGCCTTCCCTCCAGCTGTGCTCTCCTCACCTCTTCGACTGCACTGGTGCCTGGGACATCCTACAGGAATATATTGGAGCTCTAAAGCAACAGAGCATCTAAAACAGCTAAATACACTCACATTTACAAGTATGTGCTGGTCAGAGGGGTACCTTGGCTCCCAAAATCACAGAAACACAGGGACTGGCACTAGGCAGGAAGAGGGAGTTGAAGAGAAAGGAAAAACGAGCCTGGGCTGCACCAGCCCTTCAGAGCAACTGGGCAAGGTGGGAAGGCCAAGCCAAAATCCAGCAAGTTTCAAATCCATGCAGTAAAGTGAATAATGGCCCCAGAAACGAGCTTTGTGTTGTCAGAATTGGGAAATTATGTTTCAGGTGGTTCATTGAATAAACCATGAGAAAGAGGCAAGTGCCAAGGCGTTATTTAGGGAAAATACACATCCCATGGGAAATTTCAGGGGTGTCAGTCCTTTCCCTCACAGGGAGAGAAAAGGAAAGGTGGCATGACAGCACAGGGAAGAAGACAGGTGAATGTGCCCTGGAAGAGTTTTCAAATGGTGATGGTGAAATTCAATAAAGGAACTGACTGAACCCTTACAGATCTTTTTCCAAATACAATCAAGTCACAGGCTAACCCCTCTTCCCAAAACACTCAAAACCCAAACCTGAAACCAGAGGGGTGTGGGGCCACAATGCATTGAGTCAAATGATTCTGTGAGATCAGGCACTAAGCTTCATGTTCACTATCCTGACACTGCTTGCTAATTGAAATATGCAGTCCCTGACTGAAGAGAAATATTTTAAAGTGATTTATTAGAGAGAAGTAGCTCAGGAATCCATTAACTGCAGGAACAAATGATATTTTACAGAACAGAAAGTTTTCAAGACAAACTCTAAGAAATAAACCTCAAAAATATTAAAACCAGTCACAAAACCTCCAAGCCCCCCACACATGAATTTGACTCAGCATGCTGCAAGACCTTCGAATTATTAAGTAACAATTATTATTAGGTAACAATTTGCTGGCTTTAGACATTCACAGCCATATATTATTCTCTACACTTCTATGTACTTTACATTGTTTCACCTTTCCAAAAAAATAGCAAATACATTGAGTTCAAGAAAAGTTTTGTTGATTCTTCAGGGCTATCAAAAAATGAAGCTGTCACTACAAAATAAGCTTTCTCTTCCTTGAGTGATATCTTACTCTTTAAATGCACTTATTAGAAATCATCTGTTTTAGTTCTCTGTCAAACAGCTTGGCACTGCCCTTCTCACAACAAAATTCTCCAGTTATTCCCTGACAAAAAAAAGCCCATAATGACTGAAACTCTAAACAAATGCTTTGTGATCCAAGAGCATCCAACACTGCCTTTGCATTACCAGGGGTACACCTGATGCTCAAAGTATGGACTTTTGTAGTTCCTGAGCATTTTACTGTCAGTGTGAGGTAAATCAGTCACAGGCAGAGCTCAGTGTTTGAGGAACATCACTGTGCTCTGATCAGCATCCTTGTAATGGCAAACATGACTTTGCATCCAACGATGCTCTCCAGTATTTTCATATTCTGTCTTGTTCCAGAAGGTCAGCTTCCTGTAATCCTACTGTATTCCCTCTGCAGGGTTTTAAGAGGCACAGTTCTGAAAATCCCCCCATAAAACATATCAATCCTGCTATAAATCACACCAGATCCTAAACCAGGAACATTCAGGAAGTTTGAGGCCAGATGGACTCCATTAGCCTCATGTCTTGTACTCATATTCTACCAAAATTTCAGAGATATCCCTAAACTGAGGGGTGGCTTGGCTCTGGCTAAATCAGACCTTCCAGAGGGGTGTCCAGCCTTACTTAAAACATCAAGAGAGATGAATTAATCATTTTCTTTAGTAAGAAAGTGCCACAAACTCCCCTAAACGTTCTGCTTTGCAGCTGTAAGCGTTCCTATGAGTAAATCATGTACAGGCACTCCTCAGGCCAACTTCTACTCAGTTTCATTTACCTGTGGATGAATTACCATCCTAAAAGTGTGCAACTGAGACACAAAAAGTGCTGAACACTCAGGAAGGCAGGGGGGCAGCTAAACCAGCCTTTCAGTAGTGCAGTAGGAGGAATACAAGACTAAATACGTTGCTAGTGCAGGGAGCCAACGTGAGAATTCCTGCGTGCTGTGAGCACTCTCACACCTGTAAAAGCAACACAGCTGGACTTGTCTTTGTCAAAGTAAGCCCACAGATCAAAAAGTCTGCTAAACCTTTCACTGTGCCTCTCCACCTATCACTGAACATTTATGTGCCAGCTCTGCTTTAGGCAGTTTTAAAACCACTGTGCAAGAATTACCAAGCAGTTACAAGGCATTAGTGGACTAAGAACTTTCTTTTGTAAATCCAAGCCCAGGACCTGAGGCAGAATCATAAAATGAGCTACCAAAGGTCACAAAAGTCAATGTCAAAACCAAGATTAGAAGCCCTGAATTCCTGGATCCTAGCCCTGTGCTCAAACCCTTTCCCCACCATTTAAAACACGTGTTCACAAATGTAGGAACTTCGGGCACATGCTTTACTCGTACGTGCACAGGTCACAAGGGGACAGGTATTTCAAAAAAAGCTTGGCCTTACCCACAAAACGATTATTAAAAGTACTTCCACAAACGTCAACCCTTCCATCCTCTCCTCCCCAGCCCCAAACCACTCCCAACTCCTGCCCTCCCAGCTCCCTCCGGCACTTACCAAAAAGCAAAGTTGTGGCCAGTTGTGGATAAAATACCTATATGTGTAAATGGAGTAGGGTTCAGACAGATCTTTGGTGATCAGTCTCATGATATCGGGCATCTGCAGCTCTGACTCATACTGGACGTATCGTATCGTTAGGTCCTCCTCGGGCTGACAGTCCGTTCCCGAGCCTTTCAAACTGCAGGCTGCTGCTAAGGACCCGGAGAGTAGCTGCAGGGACTCCTCCTCCTCCTCCTCCCCTCCTTCATCCCCCTCCTCCTGCTCTTCCTCCTCCAAGCCAGTCTCTCCTGCCAGCCCATTGCGGGCTGCAGTCTTAGCAGCAGCAGTCGTGGTTGTGGCAGCAGGCTGGCCCCTGTCCCCTTTAGCCGGGGGAGAAGGAGGAGGAGAGGGTGCAGTCCTTCCCTGGGGAGGCAGGTGGTTGGCGTGGGGGGACGAGCAGGTCGCTGCGCTGGGGGGCGACGACTGCTGCTGTCCGGAGCCCATTGTTTTGCTGGCTCGCTTGTTCTCCAGCCCCTCGGGGGCCGCCCCTGCCTCCGAGCCCAGGATCTTGCCCTTGAGGGAGGCCCGCAGGTGCCGCAGCTCGGGGCTGATGAGGCCGTTGAGCTGGTGGTTGTGGTGCGGGGGGGGGGGGGGGGGGCGGGGGGGGGGGGGTGGGGGGGCCGCGGGGGGGGGGACACGGCGGGGACATTGGGGACATGGCGGTGGGGACAGGGGTGGGATGGGACAGGGATAGGACA
>VYXF01008301.1:257553-285930 GCA_013397295.1 Polioptila caerulea
CTCCCTCAGCCCCTCCTGGAGCTCCAGACACTTCCCCAGTTCCCTCAGCCCCTCCTGGAGCTCCAGACCCTTCTCCAGCTCCATTCCCTTCCCTGGACTTGTTCCAGTCCCTAAATGTCCTTCCTGAATCGAGGGGCCCACAGCTGGACCCAGGGCTGGCAGTGTGGCCTCAGCAGTGCCCAGCACAGGGACAGTCACTGTCTGCTCGGGGTTTTGTTTGATCAGCCCAGGCGCTGCCCACAAGGACATTTCCGGCTGTGTTTAGTCTGGGGACAGGCGCCAGAGGTGTTTTGGTGATGCTCTGTTGCAGATCAGAGCGCAGGAGTTGTTGCTTTTCCATCCAAAAGCTGCATCAGGGACGTCACTCCTGCCTGGATAAGCCTTGGGCTGCGTGGTGTGGCTGGTGACAGTGGAAATTCAGCAAGGCTGAAAGACGTCTCAGGCCATCTCTGCTGCTCTCCTGTCTCAAATAACCTCTTTTAAGAGTGCTACTGGATACAAACAAACAAGTCCTTTAGATGTGAATATTTTATTAAGGTGCACACAAGGCCCCTCAAAATGCAGAGAAATAGTGGGGTTTTTTCCTTTTCTCACATGAGGCTTTGCAGGGCCCTCTTAAAACTTGCTCATTTTCGTTTGATACAGTTATTTTTCAAGGAAGTGACATGTCTGGGCTTAAAAGTAAAATCCAGGAACTGCTCTACATGTCCTAACAGGATTCTTTAATTAGGAAGAATAAATAGTGTGGGGTTACAGCTTCCTGTTTCTTAACTGCTTAGTGCTGAAGTGGGAAAAAAGACCCGTTGGAAATTGAGGGAATTAAAGGCTTTTATTCAAAGTAATTACTTATGGAAATACTGAAATTTTGAGGAAGGAATGGGTATCTGAATCCTTTTAGATTTATTTATTCTTTTCCCAGTCTCCTTTGCCCCATCCCTGGAAGTGTTCAAGGCCAGGTTGGATGGGGTTTGGAGCAGCCTGCTCTAGATGAAGGTGTCCCAGTCCATGGCAAGGCACAAAATGGTTTTTAAGGTCCCTTCTGACCCAAACCATTCTGTGATAATTCTATGATACAGAAAGGTTAATTCAAATTATCTCTATCCATGTAGGTTTTGTGTCCTGCAGTTGCTCTGTGGATCTGTTTTTAAACACTTCTGCTCCACAGAGGTGTTCACATACCAGACTGTGTCCACAGGTTTCATTTTTATTTTTGTGTGTGTGTTATCAGGAACCAAAGGACCCTCGTGGGCCCGACGGAATTGCTCTGGCACAAGTTCACTGGCCTGGGGTAGTTTAAACAGAAAGAGCAAACAAATATCAGTGCAGGACTGGCCCAAGTTCTGCTCTCACTTGCCATGCTGCTGCTGTGGGATTGGGAGAGTCAGAGCCATGTGTTAGGGTGATGTCTGAGTGAAAAAGATGATCCAGGCCAGGAAACATTGTTAGAGAGGGTGAAGATGATCTAAGTGATCATGAGAGCCTGGTCTAGTGGAAGGTGTTCCTGTCCAGGGCAGGGGGGGTGGAATGAGCAGGTCTTTAGAACCCCTTCCAACCCAAACTGTTCCATGGTTCTGTGATTCTAGGGCTGCTGCTGAGATATTCTCAGTCCAAGTTCCTACTGTGCTTAAGGTTGTCTTGTTTCTCCTCTCCGTTAAAAAAAACAGCTGCTTTGGAAATGCGTGTTCTCAACCAGAAGCCACATCTTTTTTTATTTTTTTTTATTTTCTCCCCTAATTTTAGGTACATTTGCTCCTTAGTTTTCCTCTCACTGCTTTCTGAACATCCCTCAGCCCTGAGCAGACTCATGTTCTGAGGCACAGATGGGGCTCAGGCCTTGTTGTTTGTCATTCTTTGTTCAGTAACTCTGTGATCTTGGAGATATCCCCAGTTAATTTGTTAAGAAAACAGCAATTTAGCAATCTTTGGAAACTTAGTTCCAATATTTGTGAAAAGAAAGGGAGCTGCTGCTGGCAGCTCTTCTCTTCAGTGTTTAAGGCAGGTACCTACACTTGGATTTAGTTTCACAGTTGCTCTCAAAGTATTTTAGTAGAAAATGGACATCTAAACATGCCTTTGTTCCCTGTGGTAACAAAATGACATCCTGGCTGCACCAGAAATAAGGATGCTGGGGACAAAATATTGAGCTGTAATTAATTTGGGCAATAAAATGTAGGAGCAGGTCAGTGCTTAATAAAGAAATTGTTGGGTTTTTTCCTCAAAGAAGGGGAGGTAGTTTGACATGAGTGTGTGACACAGAAGTAGAACTGAAAAGTTCTCTGTTGTTCTTCACTTATTAACAAAAATTCTTTTAAAAAGTTACTCCTAGTGGTGACTGCATTACTTGACCTCTGAGCACACCAGCAAAACAGTAATTAAACTATTTTTCCTCTCTACCTGTCCAAATCAAATGATAAATAAAATGAAAAATTTTTTAAAAATTATATTTTGGAATCTGCTTTTTCACGTGGGCAAGTAAAAGTTTTCTGTGGGACTTGTCTGTGGTATAGCCCTGACAAGGGTGTCCCCCTTCCTGGGGCTTTGCCCATTTGGGGGCCAGGTCAGCTTTGAGACAGGCCCAGCATGACCATTCCTGCCTCATCCATCCTGTGCTTCCCCGTGGCTGTGTTGGGCCAGCTGGGCTCTCAGCTGGGCCTGGGCACTGTCACCAAAGTGTCTCTGCTTGCTTTGCTCAGGTGTGTTGGGCTGTGCCTGTGACAGCCAGGCCACCCTGGTGTCCTCACCTCTTCCACCCATCCCACCTCACTGCCACAGTCCCCAGATTCCCTTCCCTCCTGGACCAGTGTCCAGCTCTGCCATTTCCTGAGAGCAAGCCCACACCTCGTCACAGTGAGCAGGAAGCCTGCACTGATCCCTCGGGGGTTTTTTTGTGATGCTTTCAAAATCTAGAGACAGGCACTGCGTGGGCAAAGATGCTGTCATTCCACTGAGGCAGCCTGGCTTTGGTCCTCTGCAGCTCCAATAAATACAGGAGAATAGCAAAGATGTACCTGCAGGTCTGAAATTTCTGCACTGAACTCTGCATTTGGAGAGGAAAAACAACAACACATGCTGGCAGAGGTGGGAATCCCAGGCCTGTCCAAGTTCCTGAAGCAGCAAACAGAGGATCATATGAAAAATAACACAGGGTTATAGGCACAGGGAAGGAGGAAATCAGTAAAACCAAAATGTATGTTCAAACAGTGTTGTTCAGTTCCCACTGAGGAGAGTGGCTGTTTAAGGGCAGGGTTGGTGCTCGGAGAGGGAATCTGCCATGTGAAGGAGGTTAATGGGGAAAGGCTGCGGTTTGGGAAGTGTTGTAACGAGAGAAATCACAAGAGGGGAGTGTTGTACAGCGCTCCTGCGTCTGCAATTCCCACGGCGCTGACCCCGTGCCGTAAACCAAGTTTATTTTACCAGAGGAAGATACAAAAGTCACTGCCTGCATCTCTTTTGACAGCAGTAACATTTTTCTCCGTGTGAGACAAGGATTTGTCGTGTCAAGATCAATAAGCAGGAGAATTTCCATCTCCACCTCTGTAGCTGTGTTGAAACCAAGTGTGAAATGACAGTGAGAGAGGTTTGACAGGTTAAAAAAAAGAATACAAACCAGAAATCTGTGAAGGATGAGTCAGTCATGACAATATTTATTTCATTTCTTGGTCTTACCTCTTTTTTCATCCTAAAAGTGAAATCATGTAAGTCTTTGATCCCTGACTGGGAGCTGGCTGCTCTTTCCCTGTCTACTGTCAGTGGCAGGAAGAAATCATGACACAGCAGGAGGAAAAGGTGTGTCCATAACCTCATTCCCCTTCTGATAAGATGCTCTTAAGCTTTCCAGGAAGCGTTTCCTACTGTCTGCTACCCTGCCAAGACTCCTTTTAATTCTCCCACTCTCCTGAGAACACGATGCCCTTCAGTAGTATTGGAAAAACCAATGCAAAGAGCAGAGAAAATCTCTTTCTCTCAAACCTGGATTTGATGTGTGCTTAGAAACCCAGTGAAAATGCACTTAAGAGCAGAGATGCTGCTTGGGAGATGATTTCATGGAAGAGGATTGACTCCACAGTGCCTGGCATCTGGCCTGGGAAGCTGCTGGGGAATGATTAATTTCAAATGATGCACTGCACTGTGGATAGCTGGAGACAGCTCCCCTCTTCCCAGACCTTCACTGAGAACGGGAAAACAAGGAAGAGTCTGGGGAAGGTGCAAGCGTGGCCCCCAGGAAAGCTCAGTGTGGCTGCAAAGCTGATGCTGGCAGCTGAGCTCAGCTGGACCCAGCTGCACTGGGAGCAGGCCCTGGCACAGCAGAGAGGCTGCTGTGAGAATTGGGCCCGTCTGGCTTTCTCATCCATCATTGTTCCCTGCTGCCAGCGTTGCACAAGGAGGGATTTGCACTTGGGCAAGTCAATATGTTGATCTCCTTGCGTGAACTGCTCACCCACACACTCTGACCCATCCCTCTTCATTGTGTGAAAGGAGCACACTGGCAGGAAATTCAGGCCTTCCTTCTTGCAGTAACACCCACCAACAGTGTCGGGCTCAGTCTGACCACTTTGGCTGGGTTTGGTTTACAGCTGTCAAGAAGAACAGTTACACCATATTAAAAGATCATGTGATGCTAAAAGCCAGCTTGCTGAAAGCTATACAATAGAGACAGACCAAAACAGTAGAGTTTTGAAAAAACCTCAAAAACCAAACCCAAAACCCAATAATAATCTGCCTAAAACTGATTAAAATATCATGTAACAATTTAGGTCATTAAAATGTCCTCTGCTAGTTTCTTATTTGTTGATAGATTCTCTAAGGTATGAAATATTTGATGAGTAAGTACCTTAAAAAACTGAAGGTGAGGATGCAGATTCAGTAAAAAAGGGGAGGGTTGAAAGGACTTTAGGAATTACAGACACATCAGTTTACCTTCAGTTTCCTGAGAAATCCTGGAACAAATAATCAAACAATTTGTAAGCATGTAAGAGAAGGCAAGGAGATTAGAGACAGTCAACATGGATTTGTCAAGAACAAATTATGTCAAATCAACTTCATTTCCTCCCATGGCAGAGTAACAAGCTTTGGGACAGAGGGGAAAACATTTAACTTGTAAGTCTGGACATTATTTAGACTTTTGTTGGGAAAGACATAAGCAAGACAAGGAAATACTTTATATATGGAGTAATAAAGAGCTGAGTGCAAAGTGTTTCAGAGATTGACCAGGAAGGTGTAAGAGATGTGTCTGACCAGGAGAATTCTGAAAAACGTGACCTGTGTGGACAGTGAAGTCCTGTAATTAACTCCTAGAGAGGGTTATCATGGAAAGCTCTCAAAAATCTCTCAGCTCATCCCTGCTCTGTTACACAGGAACAAAGTAGAGAAGGTTCTTGGGTCTTTTCATACTCTGCTTCTATTAAAACTCAGCCATATAATAATCCTTGATTGTCTGAAGTGGATTTTACACCACAGAATGGTGTGTCCAGCAGGAAGCTCAGGCCATATCACTCACATTAATGTCACTGGCAGAGCACTGAAAACAGAATTAACAAAGCATTTTGTGTCTGCGAATCTAATTTAATAAAAGTGACATTACCTGAGTATTAATCAGTGTTGCAGTGTAAAGTGGTGTGTGAAACTGTTGCTTTCTTCTCTTCTATGACACTGCAGGGACAAATTCCCCTTTCACCAGGATTCCCTTGGGGAACAGAGGGAAAATAGCTGGCCTGGGAAGTGAAACTCCTGCTTGCTCCACACCACACTGCACCAGTGCTGGGCCTGTCACTCTCCCTTCACTGTAACATTGATATTTGAGATAACTGGAAACAGAATCTCCAAAGTGCTGCAGGGAATTAGGCAACTTAAAACACCATCCTTGCTAAAATTTATTACTGTGCATGCATAAACCCATTTTTATGCACTTAAGGCAAGTACATCCAGTCCTGGTGTTTTACTTGGGACTGTTCATGACCTTAAGCTTAGATGTGGGTTTAAGTGTATTGCTGGCTGGGATTTCATAGTTTTGCCTGGATTTTTTATTCTCCCATTCACACTGAATCAATTCCTGATGCCACTGAACAATAACTCAGCTCTGGTTTCCCCAGGGGAGGAATTCAGCTCGTGGTGCCTATTCTACACTGAGGCTCAGTTGGCTCCTGCAGGGACAGGGATAGGCAGAAGTATTTTGCTTTTGGGGAGGAAACCCAAGTTTCCACACTCCCTTCTGAGGCAGAAAAGAGCTGCCTGCAGTGCTCAGAATAGTTCAAGGGAATTTTTTTAATGCTTTCAAAAATATCTTCCAAGTGAGCCTTGGCAATGTCTTCTGCACCACCTGCTACTGATACTCTGGAAATCAGGAGTGGCTGAAGGAGGATGGTTGGAATAAAAGATCCCTGGGAACATCACCTTTGCACTTGTTCTGATGCTCAGCAAAGTCAAAGAAAAATAACAAGGCCCTTTTTGGAATGCTTTTACTCTGTTCTTTCTTTCAAAAGTCGGACTGGGGAGGTTTTAACCACAAAAGTTCAGGACAGAGGATGTTTTGTTGATCCTTGGTTCCTGGATGATCTCTGGATGTTGGTTCTGCTCTGTGAATGCAGAGTGACCATCTAGCACAGGCAGTGCAATGCTTCTGCCCAAAACATCTGAGGTCTGGAGCACGAGCCTGGTGAGGGCAAAGGGCAGCTGGGAAGTTGGGAAGCTGAACTTTGTGTGTTTTGCTGGCTCAGAGAGCAGGAGGTGGGGCTGAGGGCATGGCTGAATGGGCAGCAGCTGTTGGATATTGGTCACACTGGACACAGGTTTGTCAGATCCTTCATCAAGGACGAGATTTCCGGATATCCCATGCAAATCTCAAACCCAAAGGAGTAACAAGTGTGCATGGAAAGGAAGAAATTGTCAGAAGACAGTCTAATTCAAGGGCTAGAGAATTCAAACCTCTCCTGTAATTACAAATGGGAGTACAGGTTTGGATCCAATTTGGTCTGTGCATCATTTCCACATTTTCAGTAGTGGTATCCAGTGTAAGTACTGAAAATCAGGGATGGCACAAGGTGAGCCTTTCTTGTGCCTGTGTGATCAGAGTGGTTTGGGTTGGGAGAGACCTTAAAGCCCATCCAGTTCCAAACCCCTGCCATGGGGACACCTTCCACTATCCCAAGCTGCTCCAATCCCCATCCAGCCTGACCTGGAACACAGCCATGGATGGAGCAGCCACAGCTTCTCTGGGCACCCTGTGCCAGGGCCTCCCCACCCTCACAGCCAAGAATTTTTTCCTAAAATCCAATCTCATCCTACCCTCTGCCAGTCTGAACCCTGCTTGCACTACATGAGAACAGTCAGTCTGGCTTAGGCCATGGATTGACCATGATTTGGCCCAGAGATGTGTGATTTTTGCAGTGAGATCAGGAATTGCAATTTCCTGGTGCATGAGGGGTGTCCAGCTGTCTGTATCAGGACTGGCTGGGCACTTCAGCACTAGGGATAAGTGTTGGATGCTGCAGACACTGGCCCCAGGCACAGAGAACTCCCAGATCCTGTGTCTGCAGGCTCACAGCCCAGCTGAGCTCACTCCAGCCCCTGCACTGAAGGATCCTTGATTATTGCCTAATTTGAGCCTGGGGACTCAGCCATAACGAGTGGGTGATTGAATGAATCATGCCTCACTTTCTCTTCCCCAACACAGCAATTCACCCACATTTGTTCATTACTCAGACTTGTTTGCCAAATAATTTATGCACATAATTTCGGGGTCGGTAATTCATTCACATGCAGCCTGGGTGAGTGTTTAGCAATTGAAATGAGAAAGTCAAGATGTTTTGTTTGGGCTCACAAGTTTTTGTTTCTTGATTAAACTCTCAAAACCGTGTTGTAGGGGTGACTGCTCGTGTCAGTGAATTCAGAATGTAATTTCTGCTTTTACCCTCTAATACACACATACATTCATGATGTCTTCACTTGCTAGTAAACACGTTGATTGCAAAGTCTGTGAAAGGAGAACACAAAAAGAGCCTAAATTAAGCTAATTATTTGAAACAATGAAACATATGGAAAACTAACCTGTTGTGTGATCTTTTAATTCTGTGCAAAAGAAAAAAGGCTACACTGAAATCTGGCCAAAAAGTAAAGTGATAAAATGAGTACTGGATGCTTTCCAGCATCCTCTGAAACGTTCAGAGTAGAAAATGTCAAACTGCTTGAATTTGAATCTTTTAAAGAGGAAAAAATAAGCATCAGAAGTGTAACCAAGAAATCTCCTGGATGTGCTGATACTTAGCAGAGGAATGGAAAGTGGTGAATGTGATTAGATTTTAACACAGATTTTAACACTGTTGAGTCGTGATGGAAATCCATAACTCATAAATCCTTCTTGGGCACCCCAGTTCTGATTCCTTTATGGATGTGGAGGGGGTGTATGTACATATATACATAAAGGGGGGTGGCAAAAAGCTGTAGATAAGGTGGAATTGGGGATGGCAACAGTTTATGTGTGTTCAAGAGAACCAGAGGGAAGCAGCAACCGAAGGTTTCCAACTATCTGCAAGTATTTGGCTCAGGAAGTTCCCAAGAGGAAAATTATTGGAGGCTGAGAGAGAAAGGGAGCAAACATCACTTTATGCTCATCCTGCCCCTGTACTTTTCCTAGATGTTCACTTTGGCCAGTGCTGGAGACAAGACAAAAAGCGAGTGTGGGTTGGATGTGTCTGGATCAGGGTGGCTGTGGAGCTGGGAGAGGCAGGAGGTGCCCTGGAAACCACAGCCTGGCAGCTCTTCTTCCTGTGGCAGGCAAACTGGCAGGGATCACATGGGATACTTGGGTGTACTGGAGACTGTGGAAGATCAGTCACTGCAGAAGGATTTTTAGCAGTTTTATTGCAATCATTTTTAAAAGAAATGGCTTTATTACGGTGTAAGACGAAAGCCCTGTCAGGGATTTCTAATTGTTTAAAGATAGGAGAAAAAATACAGAAACAATGATAGTTTTTCACTACAGAGAGGTTATCAAGCAGGATCCCCTAAAGGTCTAGGGAAACTCTTGAGGAACTGACGAGAAAAGAAGGGGATTTCTGAGGTGCCAAGGCTTGCTGGTGTCACACAGTTATGTGGGATGGTTTAACCTCAAGATTTGTGTCAAGGGAAGAGAATGGATCCCCACTCCTGGAGACTGCAGGGTAAACGCCAGGGAAATTCTGAGTTGGGAAGTCCCAAATAATAAACATGGGAATAAGAGTTAAATTAACCATATGTATGTAATCATAGACTCTGATGGGTATTACCTGCTCAGGAAAGAAATCTGGGTGGCAGTATTGATAACTCCATGGAGACTAGAATTCAATTCCCTGCAAAACGCAGGATGATAAATAAACCACTAGGCAGAGACAGAGAAGGGAAAATCTGCGTCCTAATAATTTATTTATTATTTCAAAAATACCATCAGAATTACTAACAGACTTTAGGCAGCAAGGTAGCTTCCAAAACGTTCTCTGCTCTCATATTCTCATAGCATGAACATTCACATGTTCTGAGCTCCCATGTATTTGTGCAAGGAAATGTCGAGAACAATGGAGAGACAGGGCTGGTCACTGGCCCCATTTTGGAGCAGTCAGCAGTGACCAGGAGGTTCCTTGGCCTTCAGATGAGCAATATGTCAGTTGTGAGTGCTTTTGGAACCAAGTGTTTGTCTTGGCTGTCCTGGTTTTCCTGGCTGCCGTGCGCAGCCGTGGCCGTGTCCAAGCGGGCTGGTGCAGATGGCAGCTGCCAGCAGAGTTAGGTCTTCATTCACAAATGGAAGGTGACAGGGAGCTGCTGCCAGCCCTGAGCCATCCTCTCCATCACCTTTGCTGGGAGGGAGATCAGCTTCACACCAAGCCCCAGACTTGGCAGCTCGGCTTGATTCCTTCAGTGGCTCCCAAACAGCTCCGTCCAAATCCCCAGAGACGTGGGAGTGCTCAGCTCCAAACCAAAGCTTGGCTTTGGGCTGGGAGCCCTGCAGATGGGGCTGGGTGCTGTGGAAATTCCCAGCCCTGTGGAGGTCAGCAGTCACTGATACTGGTCTGGATGGGAATTTAAAGGCTCAGAGCTTTGCTCCCAAGCCCCTGCACTCAAAACCCTCCATGTTGGGCCTTGCAGCTGGTGCTGGCTGCTGAAGGCTGCCCATCTGTGCAGAGGGAGAAGCCATCAGCACTGACTCACTGCTCCACCACCTCCTGCTTTTGGCAGAAACCAGCACAAGCAGACTCAGAGGACCCTGGCAGAGCAGAGCACTTGCAGTGAGGGGCCGGGCTTGATGCTGAAGGGATGTGACATCAAACCATGCTCAGAGCAGTTTGTCCCAGGTAAATAAGTGGCGTTCATGGTCCTGCATGGACTCATGGAATCAGTGTGTGGACTCATGGAGTCATTATGTGGACTCATGGAATCATTATGTGGGCTCAGGGAATCCCTGCGTGGGCTCAGGGACTGACTGCATCCTCGGTGAGCTGGTCTGCTGGAGGGCAGGAAGGCTCTGAGAGGGATCTGCACGGGCTGGATCCGTGGGCCAAGAGCAACAGCCTGAGGTTCAACAAGGCCAAGGGCTGGATCCTGCACTTGGGTCACAACAACCCCAGGGAGTGCTCCAGGCTGGGGCAGAGTGGCTGGAAAGCTGCTGAGCAGGAAAGGACCCAGGGCTGCCGGCGACTGCAGCTGAACGTGAGTCCAGATGTGCCCAGGTGGGCAAGAGGCCAGTGGCACCTGGCCTGTACCAGGAATGGTGTGGCCACAGGAGCAGAGTAGTGACTGTCCCCCTGTGCTGGGCACTGGTGAGGCCACACCTCAAGTGCTGTGTCCGGTTCTGGGCTCCTCAGTACAAGAAGGACATCGGGGACTGGAGCATGTCCAGAGAAGGGAACAGAGCTNTAACAAGACAGAGGATGAGAGGAAATGGCCTCAAGCTGCATCACAGGTTGGTCATCATGAGGAATTTCTTCACAGAAAGGTTGTCAAGAGCTGGAATGGGCTGCACAGGGAAGTGATGGAGTCCCCAGGCCTGGAGGTGCTCAAGAAATGACAGGACGTGGCACTCGGTGCTCTGGTCTGGTTGACAGAGTGGTGATCAGTCAAAGGCTGGACTCAATGATCCTGTAGGTCTTTTCCAACCTCAAAGATTTGGAGATTTTGTGATTCTGTGAAAGCAGGTCTCAAAGAAAAGGAGTGAATTTTCAGATCAGTTTGGCTGGCCAAACACAATGTCTACAGGCAGCAACCCCTGGAGCTGGACTAAACACCCTTGGCTCCCTTTTCATGCACGGACAGACACTTTTTAACCCTGCAGTCCGTGTTCATCCTGCAGTCACTGAGTGAAGTTTGGATGGACTTGCACTATAAATGCATATTCATAATAAAGAACCTGAGTAACCAGCTCAGATCATGGAAATACAGAATCATAAAGCTGAAAAAGACCTAAAAGGTCATCAAGCCCAACAATTAAAACCCAGCAGTGAAAAATGAAGTTAGGACACCTCTTAAAGACTGGAGAGAAGAATGTCACCCTGCAGACACAGGGACTCATCTCCGGAGTTTACAGCTTTACAGAGCCTGAAAATAAAAACATCCTTGAGGCAGAAAATCCCTACCCAAACATGCAACAAGAGACTGCCTGCTCCAAAATCCTAACTCCAGCCAAGAGTCATGGCTGGTCCTTAGAGAGGGGAATCCCGTGTGGGCAGGAGGGCCGAGCCGGGACCCTTCTCTTGCAGAGGAGGAGAGTTTGGAACATTTGGAACATCCTGGCAGCCAAGCGCTCCGGTTTTCCCAAAGCTGTGGCGCAGGCACACTCTTGTGGCTGCACGGAGCCAGTGCACGCTGCTCGGGGCCGGCAGCCCGGGGGGCTCTGCGGCTCGTCCGGCCCCTCCGAGAGGGCTCCAGCTCCTTCATTCCACATCCACACTGATCCGGGATACTGTGGCAGCCCCCAGGATGCTCTAAGAGCCTTCCTGAGTGCTTTTATCCAGCTCTGCCCTCAGGCAGTGAATAATTCAGCACTGCGGATATTCCCGCTCTGCCAGCGGGAACGAGCCTGGTTCTGGGAAAAGGGACACCCCAGCTGCTGGGCTGGGGGTGGGGATTTGGGGTCCCCAATCCAGTAAGAGTCACGGG
Organism: Polioptila caerulea; assembly: GCA_013397295.1. NCBI lineage: Eukaryota > Metazoa > Chordata > Aves > Passeriformes > Certhiidae > Polioptila > Polioptila caerulea. The sequence goes on from VYXF01008301.1 coordinate 269,674, forward strand.
ATTCGCGTCACCCCACACCGGGCATCCTGTATGACTTTATTTATCCGGGGAAGGTGCTCTCATTTATCCTGGGAGCTGCCTCCTCATCCTCATCATGCCCAGGTGAGCAGCTTTGGATGCTCTCTGTCTCCCACCCTGCAGCTTTGGAAGTTGGCTGCGGGTGCTGGATCTCCTCTGCCTCTATTCTTTGGGGTTTTGCTGGAGGAGCAGCAAAACCCTTCCTTGCTGGCAGCCTGGGTGAAAACTCATCAGCCCTGCTTGTACTGAGTGAGGAAAAGGCTGTTGGCAATTGGCTGTGAAAATCAGAATGTCACCAAGTGGTGCTGAAAGTGGATTTTTTCCCTTTCCCTTTCCCTTTCCCTTTCCCTTTCCCTTTCCCTTTCCCTTTCCATTTTCCCCCCCCTTCGCTGTCAGGACATGCAGATCCCATCCAGGAGGCTCCACTGTGCATTTCCTGAGGTCCTGGGGTCCAAAAGAGACACAGCATCAGTGACCCCACTGAGTTCTTTGTAGTCTGGGCAAAACCTCCTTTTCCCTTATTTTTGGGAGTGCCCAGAGAAGTGCCAAAGGATTCCCCTTGTTTTTTCACCTACTTGCAGCATATACCTGCCCTCTGGAAAACACAGCCCTGCTGCACCAACTCCATGGGCTGTGCTGCTCATCCAGACTCTCTGCTTCCCAAAAATCATCTCGGTGTAGCTCTGATCTGTAGGTTTCAGAGCAGGCTGTGTAAGGACAGGCATCCCTGAAATATCCCTGAGAAAAGCTGTCTCATGCTGCCAGTCTGAGCTACATATGTACATGAAAAGAGATAAATGGATGGGAAGGAACTGGGATTGAAGTGGAATTACAAATGCCAGCATCAGTTGTCTGCTTTGGATGCATTCAGGTACATACTTCAACAGCAGGGTGTTCTCTGAGAGGTCCTGGGGTTGTTCCTGTGTGTTCATCACCTTGTTCCCATTCTGCCCTAACACTGGAGGGATCATTTGGGAAAGTTGCATTTAAAATCCACCCCTAAAACCGAACTACCAAAGTCCAGCCCTGAACTGTTTGGTGGGGCTGTAGGACAGGAAAGTGGTTTGAACAAACACTGGGTCAGTGCCTTGTGATGAGACTGCCAGAAAATCCCAGAGACTCTGGATCCGTGAGTTACAGAACCCCAGAATGGTTTGGGTTGGAAAGGGACCCTAAAGTCCATCAAGTTCTAACCCCCTGTGATGGGCAGGGACACCTTCCACGATCCCATGTTGCTCCAAGCCCTGTCCAGCCTGGCCCTGGACACTTCCAGGGATCCAGGGGCAGCCACAGCTNCTTTGTCCCCAGTCTCTCTCCAGCACTCCTGGAATCCCTTTAAGCCCTGGAAGGGTCTCTGAGGTCTCTCTGGAGGTTTCTCCTCTCCAGCTGAACATCCCCAGCTCTCCCAGCCTGGCTCCACAGCAGAGAGGCTCCAGCCCCTGGAGAATTTCTGTGGCCTTCTCTGGACTCATTCCAGTATCTCCTTCTCAAGCTGGGGCTCTCAGACCTGAACCCAGTTCTGCAGGTGGGTTTCTAAATATTATTTTTTTTTATTTTCTTGCTGATGGGAAACATGGCATATTTGCATTTTTGAGCCTGAATAGTTTTAATTCAGTTTTTTATTGTACAAGCTCAAGAGGAACATTTACTTTGTTTTCACTGATTAGTTATACAATTATTCCTTTCAGATACCACATGAACCATGAACCATAATATTGTATTCTTTGCTAATACATTTTGGCTGAGGTATTTACATGAAAACACAATACATAAATGTAATGAATTTTTCAAATGAACACATCGGTAATATAAAGTAATCTTTCTTTTTTTTTTTTTTTTTCCCCCGTACACCAAAAATTCATTAAACTTTTCTCAATTAGCAAACTGACTTTTCTAAATAAGCTGCTGATTGAGCACGAGCCACGGGCTGGATTTGATAACGTTGGCTGGTGTCTGTCACCAGGGAGGGAGAGATTATCTCTGCCAGCCCAGGGCAGGCATCTTCTGCTGGATCTGACACTTCTTGAAGGGGCTCCACTTCCAGCTGCTCACCAGTGAGGATTCAGGGCTTGCTGATGCCTAAATGAAAATAATCTTCTGTCTAGGAGGTGAAATGGAGTCCTGGGCTGAGCCCAGCCTTCAGGCCTGTATCAGCATCTGTGCTGTGGCCAGCCAGGTCAGGGAGAGGAGGAAACTGGGAACGAGGGGGGACAAAACCTGGTTAATTTTCAGCTGGATGAAGGCACAGATGTGGCTGTTCATGTTGCTGCAGAGCTACAAGTGTGGTGGAAGTATTGAAAGCCAAGCTGGACAGGGTTTGGAGCAGCCTGGTCTATTGAAGATGTCCCTGCCCATGGCAGGGGGTGGAACTGGATGAGCTTTAAGGTCTCTTCCAGCCCAGACCATCCTGTGACTCTGTGATTATGTTCTATGAGGACACAAACTGTTACAGTCTGGAGAAGTCAAGTCATCCTCCTTCTGAATTCAGCACTGTCCTATTTTATTAATTTTTAATTTTATTAGTCTTCTTTTTATTTTCCATAGAATCCAGAGGCAGTAATTCCTTTTGTGGGCTCCTTTAAATATTCTCTGCAGAAACCAGGGACTGATGCTGAAATCTTGGTCTCACTGAAGTTAGTGGGGAGCTTGCTCCTGGCTTTGTTGGGGGGATTTGGCTCTGGCCGAGTCTTTTTGTGTGAAGTGGAATAAATCCATCAGGAGTGGAGTGTCTCAGCACAATGAACACCTCCCAGTGCCTTTCACATAGATCACACTGTTATATCATGTGCCTGACCTACTTTGCTTTAATAAGCTCATCTGTGTGCAGTGAAAGATAAGCAAAACCACTCTTCTGACATGAAAATCCATCCTGTCTATCAACATGTGTGTGCTGCTCTTGGCAGGGGCTGATCCTGCGCTGATAAGGGCTCGTTTTCCTCCTCATGGAAGCAAAACTTCCACTGGCATCCACTGAGGCTCAGACTGGGAGGCCCTGGAAAAGGTTTCCCAGAGAAGCTGTGGCTGCCCCATCCCTGGAAGTGTTCAAGGCCAGGTTGGGTGGGGTTTGGAGCAACCTGGGATAGTGGAAGGTGTCCCTGGACATGGCATGGACTGGATCTTGAAGGTTCCTTCCAACCAAAACCGTTCTGGGATTCTGTGACTTGACCCCATTACAGGGCTGGGAAGGACAAGCAGCCAGCTGCAGGACATGGACATGGACAAAGAGCAAGGAGTGGGACCAATGGTGAGATTCAAAAACTGTGTCATGTTCTTCCCCATGTTGGGATATGCAGGGCTCCAGAGGGCATCTGTGTCCATCTCCTCCTGCATGAGCCATGGATGTTTCTCTTAGAATGTTTTGTTTTCCTGGTACAACTCCCCAGGGCCACCATGGGGCCTCCCAGGATTTCTGCTCCCACGGGACAACCCAGGCTCTTGGTCCTGCAGAGCATCTTCATGCTTGGGTTTCCCCCCAGGCTGCAGCTGAGCATGGGCAGCCCCATCTCCAGCCTCTCTGCCTCTGGATGGGCAGGATCAGGGAATCACAGAATATCCTGGATTGGAAGGGGCCCACAAGGATCATCAAGTCCAACTCCTGGCCCAAGATTCCCACCCTGTGCCTGAGAGCATTGTCCAAATTCTCCTTGAGCTCTGGCTGACTTGGTGCCTGGACTGCTTCCCCGGAGAGCCTGGCTCTCCTGTCCTCCCCAAAGATACGAGGTTCCCCTGGAAAATCCCAGCCTTTCCTGGGAAAGCTTTCCCCACGAGCTGTGCTAGATGTGTCAGGGTGGGTGTTATGGCTCTCACTGTCAGAGGCATCCCTGAGACAACCTCCCCAAGTTCAAAGCATTTCAGCAGTGCAGAAAAGCTGGTTTGGCTCCCAAAATAGCTCCCGCACGCGACGCCGCGAATGACAAAGCTCATTACCTGGGTCACGTTCTGGGGCCCAGCTGGCAAATTCCTGTGTGAGAGAAAATCCTGCCTGCTATGGAATGCCCTAAACCTGCTTGTCCTGGGCTGGGAAGAGATGGGAGCACAGGCAGACCTGGCTGAGCAGCAGGGAGGTGAGCAGGACCCTTGTCGTGAGCTTGAGCACAGGACCAGGATGTATCTTGTGGTGCCTTCCCTCTTTCTTTTGTTTTTTTTTTTTTGCATTGCTAGTGGATTTGGGTCAGTGTTTTTATCTTTGCTTCCCTCTTTATTTCTTTATTTGTTTGTTTATTTGTTCTCTTTGCTTTTTTTTTTTAAAACAGTGAGAAGATGGGGAAATAAATAAATAAAGCTAAGAGTGTGAAGGACAGAGATTTGCTTTTCATGTGCTCCCTATTTTGGAGACACAGGGATTTTCCAAGCATTGCTTTGATTGATTCAGCCTTGAGAATGAGAGGTGGAAAAAAGAGCATCATTGCAGCCTCTGGAGAAACATGATGGGAGCGTTCTGCATGAGCTTCATCCCAGCTCTGATCCTGACTTACCTCTATTTATTTTCTCCACCTGAGGAGCAGCAGGATAACCCAGTGTTATCAGGGTCTCAGGGCCTCATCCTGGCTCTGTTGGGACCTCTGGATAAATTCCTGTTCACAGGACAATGTTCCTCCAGCCTGGAGAGCTTCAGGGCTTGCCCTGACCCCAACTTTCTAAAGGTCTGAGGCTGCTACTGTGAAAATACTGGTCTGTGACTAAAAGCAAAGAGCTTTCCTCTGGAGCAGGGGACCAAAGGAGCAGCAGCTTCTAGGAAGAAAAGACTTGGATGCATAAATGTCTCTGCCAGCCTCTGATTGAAGTAGCTGCTTGCAGGGTGTCATCCATGGAAAAAATGTTATTTTGCAGCCACCTGGCAACAGCAGCCATGACCCACAAGCTGCTTCTGGATCCAGCTGCTGTATTTGGGGGGAAGGATCAGGTTTGTTCATGCCAAACCACTTTAGGGCCCTGTGAGGCAAAACCCCAAAGCAAGAACTTGAAAATTAAGCACAAGTTTATGTGCTTTGCTGAGTGGGGCTGGAATATCCCTCCTCACCTGCAGGCTTTGAGGACCTCATTTTCTCACTCAGCTGGGGTGGAGGGTAGCGTGCAAGACAGCCTGGTCCACTTTGGTGTCAGTGTGCTGGAGCAGCTCAGAAGGTGAATTTAACCCTTTGTGTTTTGCCAGTGAGATGAGAACACGCCATGAGAACCCACAAAGGTTGTTCTGATTCCTGGGAATTGGATGCCAAGGGTCAGCAGGGCCTTTGTTTGCCCTTCCTGATGTTAACATTTGGTCCTGTGGGACATGTTGGGCTCCTGTTCTTTCTGGTTAATCACAGCCTTTGTGCAGTCTCCCCTTTGCTGGGGGGGAAAGGCTAATGCAGCCCTCACTGTGCTACAGCTGCTGGCTGGGAATTGTCAATAGGTCATAAATAAATCTACCACTGCACAGGAAAGACAATGAGATTATACATCCTCCTACTACTGCCAATTACAGTAAGAGCAACAATTATAAGGTAGCACTCCTACAGCTACCCCGGGGAGAAAATGAGAGGAAAATGTTCCATTAGCCTAATGAAGAGAGAGTGGTGGAGCTACAGTCAAATTTTCTCACTATTAGCCCTGACTGTGTGCCACTAACACACGAGGGAAGCAGGAGTCATAGGGTAACAATTAAAGTTGCTGGCAATTAACCCCTGCCACGTGCATGCCTCTAATCTGATGAGAAAATTAAAAAGAGGCATGGTTACATTTTCTCACCGTTAGTCCCCAGAATGCACAAAGTGGCATTTGCAGGTGACAATGAAGGTTTGTCACCACTGAGGCCTGGGAAGTGCCACGGGTGCTGTGGATTTGGTGTTAAAATGCTCTCGGGGTGAGGAGGAGCCGTGTGGAGGTGGCTTAAACCCCCTCTATTTAACACAGAGGAGAGTTACTGCTGCATTTCCTCATTAGCCCGAGGAAAGGATGGAGTCACCGTGGGGAATTCTCTGGTGTCCAGCCCCTGTGATAGCCCCAGAGGAGAAAAAAGAAGGAAGATTGACTATGGGAGTAGCAATGGGAAATATAAGAAATATCTTGCTGGATTGATATTGGCAAAAGGACAAGCTGAGCCCTGGCTGACAATACACAGTTTTGTGTTTGGCCACACCAAGGGCTGCTTCATTTCTCCTGGGGTGGTTTGGTCAGTGCAGCCCAGTGTTTACCAAGGTTTCCTGAAATATTGCTGTTTCCAGGACTTTTTAAGGGAAGAGAAGGACAGATCTCTTGAAAACCTGCCCAGAGCAAGCATTAGGTATTCTGATGTTTAATGGTGGGTGGCTCCTGAGGTGTGTTGCAAAGCCACAGATCAATTTTCAGATCAAAAGTCCTGGACTAAAATTCCAAACCCACGGTAGCATGAACCCAGGCTTGCTCCTCAAATTCCCCATTTCTGCTGTTGCCTCTGTGACAAGTTAATATTAGCTTGAGGATCACAGTCAGGAGCCAGATTGGCATCTGGCTGGGGGATTTGGCCTGGGATGGGAATTGGCTTTATTTCCACACCCCATAAAATGTGAGAAGGGAAAAATCTGTTTTCGGACCTCACACAGACTCGTGGTGTTGGAGTATCTCAACACTGCTCAGGCTGTGACAGAATTATCCTCAAAAAGCCCCTCTGTAGGGGATGTCAGGACCTTCCTGGGATCACTTACAGATCCTTCCCTCAGGGGAACAGCTGAAGAAGAAGGAGAAGAAGAAGATTATGCCCTAAACTTTCTATCTTGTTACATATATATTACTATATTCTAAAAATTTGGACTTTAAATTTTTCACCTTGTGAGATAACATACTTCTATTCAACTACACACTCATAATTTCAGTGTTATCACTCAGCTTTGGAAGCCTTTTCTGTGGCTTCAGGTCAAATGTAGTGTATCTTTGAGGATTATTCTTTGTCAGCACAGAAAGTTTGAAATTCTTTGTGTCCAGGGTTCCAACAAACAACCATGCCTTTACCATGGGGCCCCTGGCCAGGCAGCTTTGGTCTGGAAGCCACATCCTGGAGCAGGAGCAGGAATTAACCCATGGTGTTGTTATGGGGTTGTGGGGTCTTCTGTCTGCAGCTGCCCCTGTTCCCTCTGTGCAGGACTGTGTGCACTTGCCCCCCATCCCAGGAGGGTTTGTGGCACCTTCCCAGCACAGATTTTTAAGGGACCATCCCATCCCTGCCACAGGAGGGGTTATAAAGGCAGGAAAAAAGCCCCTTGTGCTTGAGCTGGGCATGGTTCCCAAGCAGTCCTGGATCCCTGGAGTGTCCCTGTGGGACCCTGGGCACAGGCTGGGGCTCCTTCAGTGCCACTCAGGCACTGGGATGTGCAGCTCCAGCCTTTCCTCTCCAGGGCTGGGTGCCCACCCTGGGATGGCTCCTGCCTTGCCATTCTGGGCAGCAGCCATGGACTGAGCCTTGCTAATTCCCTTGTACAGCTTTAGATCATCCTCCCTCAAGCTGCACTGGGCCACGCTTCTCCTGACTTGCTGCTCAGCAAAAGGGCAAAAAGCAGTTTTTGCCATGCCTGCAAACACAAAAAGGCTCTCCATCCCTCTCCTTGCCTCTCTTTCCCACTGTGAGCTCTCTGCCTTCTGAGATGCCCATCACTGTCACAGATTTATTTTATTTTTGGTAACTCATTTATGAGTCTCAAAGAGAACTTGGCATCCATTTATTTGTGTGACATTGGGAATGAGAAGCAGGGTGGGAGTCTCAGAGCCAGCAGAGAGGTTTGGAAGCACAAAGGAATGATGGCTAAATCCTAATTACCTGCTCAGAGAGGGTGTCCCAGCACAGCCCCTGGATGATCTGGTGCCAGAGTGATGCTGGAGCAGGAGAGGGCTGGGGGAGGAAGATGATGGCCCTGAGACCACGTTGAACTCTCCAGAGAATCCTTTCCACGAGTTAGAGGTGGTGGGGCTAAAAACTTCACTGCTCTGAGTGTAGTAATTTCAGAGCTGACATGCACTACATGGCAAATCTGATTTCCACTTTTAGCCCTGTTAAGAGATAAGGAGCAGTGATTATTATAATTACGATGTGGTTACTTTATTGGTTAAATTAACATTTCGTTGTTGGGGTTGCTGTGCAATATACAATATTATTTTACCTACTGTGCCTTCAAAGTCATCTTGTCACAGCAACAGCATGGCAGCATGGAAAAAGCCTTTTAACAAGTAGGTAAATACATGCCTTTGGGGGAGGCAGAGCGATAATTATGTCAGCTTCAATACATTTGACAGTGGAAAAAAAAAAAAAAAAAGCTAAAAATAAGTTGAATCAAAAATGAGAGAAAATACTGAATGCTTGAAACAAGACCACTGGAATTAAAAAGGTGCAAAGTATTTACTGGCTCTTTGGATCAGGTGTCAGTAGTCCAACTACTCAGAGTACTGGGTTGCTTTAGGTTTACAAGGGTGTGTAAGGGGATCCTACAGCCCTTCTCTGGGGATAAAGGGGATTTATTGCAAATCCCACCTAGAATTGTGGTGTAGAATCACAGAATGGTCTGGGCAGGGACACTTTCCACTATCCCAGGCTCTTTCAATCCCCATCCAACCTGGCCTTGGACACTTTCAGGGTTAGGGCAGCCACAGCTTCTCTGTGCCAGGGCCTCCCCATGGTCACAGGGAGGAATTTGTTCTGTATATCTGACTTCAATTTCCCCTCTTCCAGTCTTAACCCATTTTTCCTTGTCCTATCCCTACAGTTCCTGTCGAGAGTCCCTCTCCAGTGAGCTCATTTTGTTCCATACCTGGCCATGAATAAAAGAAACCCAGGAGACACCTTTCCTCTCCATCCTTCCTTAGTGCATGATGATGCTCCAAGTTTTCCTGCAGAATCCAATGTAGCTGGGCAGGGACAGGAGGAGATTTTTGCTGGAGCAAATTGTTGAAGTTGGGACTGCTGTGGAATTTGATGGCAGCGTTGTGCCAGACACGAATCAAAGATGGGAAAGAGGTAACATGGGAGGAAAATGACACAACGGACGTTTCATGGAAGTTTTGGGCTTCCAGGAGGAAAACAAAGCAACATCTCCCTGTAGGCATGGGAGTCTTGCAGCAGAAGCTTTGCTGCCCAGAGTGGCCTCATTGCAACTCAAGATGGTGCAGCTTTGGGATGAAAAGGACTTTGGTCATCATCCAAGGGCTGGCTGAGTGTGGCAGCAAACCCCCAGCACAGGCTGGAGTTGTTGTGGCTCACTCTTGGCTTCCTGGGAAGAGCCAGAGTGAACATCCAGTGTTTGCTGCAGGGCTCACCTTGGGATTCACTCTCCTGCTGTCCTGGAGTGTGGGGCAGAAGAGATTTTGTGGCCCATGGAATGCTCCAGTTTGGGATCTACAGGCAAAAGATCACCCCCAAAAAGCTCTTGCCTTTCTAGAGACAGGTGGCCAAGAGCAGCCAGCACACAAATCCTACCCCTGGGACCAACACTCTCCTTGCTGATGGTCTCTCTGGTCTTTTCTCCCTCTCCCCCCCAAGACACCAAGGGGAAGAAAAGGAAACCACAGAAAAACTGAGCAATTCTTTCTGTGAACAAGCACTCCCTCAGCTCTTGTCTGTGGGCCAGCAGGCACGAGCAGCAGCAGAGAGTAAAGGGATTTGGGGCTTAGCCTTCCCAAATAATTGACAAGGACAGAGCTGGATTTGAGGTCGTTGCTGCGGAAAGCATCAACACCAGCCCTGCTCTCTGCTGTGTGAAGAGCCAAGGAGGAGGGTGCCAAGGGGGATTGTCCCCTTGTAGCAGCTGTCCCATGATTTTAGGGCAGCTGGAGGTGGTGCACCCCACTGGGACACCCCCAGACACGGGAGCCTCCGCGGGACCTGCACTGCCACAAGAGGAACTTGGTCACTGTGATTGTTCTTCCTGTTCAAACCATGCTCTTGAGTCCCAGCTGGGCATTTTCCCTTTTCTTTTCCCCAGCATTTTATCTGACAGGTACATTGGTGCTTTATTGTCTATAAAATAAATTCTGGGCCATAATTCAGAAGAAAGACGTCTCATGATGTGCTTATGATTTCTTGCTTGTGTCCATTCCCCCAGCAGAGATTTCTCTCCCTCTCCTTCTCCACAGCTCTATGAAAGTCAAAAAGGTTCAGTGAAATTGTAGCTGTGGACTTGGAATTATTCTTTTTACAAACTAATGATTTTCCCATGAGTATGGGGCTACACAACCATGTGAAATTAAACAATGCCCACACACAAGTTTGCATCTGTACAAAGCATTGATTGGGCACTTTGAATGGATTATTTGCTGTGTGCCCTGGTCTCCATGAAGGAAAGCAGCAGGATTTTTGCATGAAGTCCATGGCAAGTCAGGCATATACATAAAATGACATTATTTATGAAAATAACTTAATTTGGAATCAGAAAAAAATCCCCCATAATGCACTTTTTCCTTAAAAAGGATTCCTTGGGGCCAAAAGCTTTCTCCTGAGGGTAATCTTCAAAATCTGACTATCCTTTCCTTAGGCTGGGAGCAGGAAATATGATTTTATTGTTTTTTTTTCCCCCCACAATAAAATGCTTGTTCCCACTACTCTCCTCTCCAAGCGGTGCAGCCCATCCCGAGCGGCCGAAGATGAGACTAATCTACCTCCAACACTCCAATAAATAAAATGTAAATGTTTGTCATAAGAATGCCTCCATTGTCAGCACCATCCCGGGATTTTTCAACCTTTGACTCCCAGCAGTGACCGGCTGAGTAGCAACAGCCGAGTGCTGAAAGAATTTTTCAACAGCAATTTGCTTGTTCCAATTTGCTTTTCAGGGCTGCTGCTCAGGATTGCTGGCCAGGGCTGTAAAAGGATCTCGTCCTATTAATTTGGCCCAGCTTCCCCTCTTGTTCTCGTCATATTCAGTTTCTCTGGGAGTTCCAGTGAGTAAGTTAATTGAATTGGAAGTGCCACCAGGCGCTGGCGGGCGGATCTACGGTTTCATGTCGGAAAAGCGGCTCCCTCCGGCCACAGAAACGGATACGGGCACCTGTTGAGGAGGTGAAGAAATGTCTGGAGATGATTTATTCCCGTGGCAATAGCCCCCAGTTCTGCTCTCAGACTGGTCAGACAATACAACTCAGCTCCCTTCATCTGGCATGGTTCATTCTCCAGGCAGATCCCTGGACAGGCACAGAGGAGGCCGAGGAGCAGGGAGGATGAGTTGGGGAAGGGACTGGGGGTGCAGTGATTTTGGAGGAATGGGCTGATGTCCGCTTCATTCTGCTTGTTCTGTCTGTGGCTCCGAGCCAAATGTGACTATTTTAGCAATGCAAAGTGTTATTTTCCCCAATTGCCCAGTCTGCAATCCCAGCTCACCCTCTTGTATTGATGAATACGACCAGCCTGACAATGATTCTACTGGCACTCAGTAAAGCTCAGGGTGAGTGTGGACACACTTTTTCTGCCAATGAGTATGAAAATGAAAGCAAAAATCAGTTCATGATTGCTATCGCACTTTTAGTGAGGTTTAGGGGTGGAAGGTGCATAATATTGCACTCCCAAGTCTTGAAATTGGGAAAATTCTTCTGAAAACTGGAAGAAAACCTTGGCGAAGTCCTGCCAGTGGCAAAGCGATTCCACAGGAATGTGTGAATACAATCCTGAGTCTCTTTCTAAGCTTTGTTCTGATTGTTGTAGCCACCAGGCCCTGTCCCAGAGTGAGGCACCTCTGCTCCCCTGGGCCATCCCTGGGAGCTGCCGTGGCCTGGGATGAGGCCGGATCCGCTCCAGGCTCACAGGGGACAGGAGCCACTGTGGCATGAGGCTGAGAATGACCCCAAATCCTTGTAAAGGCCAGGCTGTGATAACAAAGTCATTCCAAACCTTCTCCCATCCCCAAAATGAAGCCAGACTCTGAGGAAATGTCTGTCTGGATGAGAAGTACACGGCAGAATAAAACAGAAACGGGTGAGGATGAGGGTGGCTGCGTTGAAGGAGCAGAGTAGAGATGTTTGCAGCGCTCACACCACGGAAGGCTGCAGCAAACCAGTCATGCCAGTGAATCACAGAGTCATAGGAAGGGACATAAAAGCTCATCCAGTTCCACAGGGGCACCCTTCTCTATCCCAGGCTGCTCCAAGCCCTGTCCAGCCTGGCCTGGAACGCTTCCAGGGATGGGGCAGCCACAGCTTCTGTGCCTTCACCTGTGCCTCACCACCCTCAAAGGGAAGAATTTCTTCCCAGTATCCCATCTAGCCCTGCCCTCTGGCAGGTTGAATCCATCCCCTCTTATCCTGTCGCTCCAGGCCCTTTGGAAAATGTCCTCCCCCTCAAAGAAAGATGACTTTAGTGACCCTCAGTAGCGCAGACCCCGCAGAGATGCGGGTCAGGCTCGGCTCCCTCCCTTCCTGCCGGGCTGGTTCGGTGCCACCACAGGGGGGCAGGAACGGCCTTTGGAGAGCATCAGCCTTTCCCGGGAAACTGCGGTGCTGCTGGAGCGGGGGGAGGTCTGCTCTGACCGAGCCATCCCTGCCCTGACTGAGCCATCCCGGCCCTGACTGAGCCATCCCGGCCCTGACTGAGCCATCCCGGCCCTGACTGAGCCATCCCGGCCCTGACTGAGCCATCCCGGCCCTGACTGAGCCATCCCGGCCCTGACTGAGCCATCCCGGCCCTGACTGAGCCATCCCGGCCCTGACTGAGCCATCCCGGCCCTGACTGAGCCATCCCGGCCCTGACTGAGCCATCCCGGCCCTGACTGAGCCATCCCGGCCCTGACTGAGCCATCCCGGCCCTGACTGAGCCATCCCGGCCCTGACTGAGCCATCCCGGCCCTGACTGAGCCATCCCGGCCCTGACTGAGCCATCCCGGCCCTGACTGAGCCATCCCGGCCCTGACTGAGCCATCCCGGCCCTGACTGAGCCATCCCGGCCCTGACTGAGCCATCCCGGCCCTGACTGAGCCATCCCGGCCCTGACTGAGCCATCCCGGCCCTGACTGAGCCATCCCGGCCCTGACTGAGCCATCCCGGCCCTGACTGAGCCATCCCTGCCCTGACCGAGCCATCCCTGCCCTTGCTGATCCATCCCTGCCCGATCCCTCCCTGCCCTCACTGTTCCATCCCTGCCCTGCCCGATCCCTCCCTGCCCTTTATTGAGATCGGGAGGGGGACCTGCTGCACGCTGCATCTAAAGCAGGGTTCTGTGAGCGTGTTTGGGGAGTTTCTCCTCCAGAAATACTGCTGAGGGGTGAAAATTAGAAACTATCCACATTTCAGAGATGCTGGAGATGCCTTCTGGTTTGGAATAAAGCTCTGTTTATTAAGCAGTTAGCCATCTGATTACTATGAATAACTGGTAAATAGTTTTTAATGTAATCAGCATAGAATATCATCCTATATTTCGTATTTGATGAAAATTTTTTATTGCTCAATTTGGGAAAAACAGCCAACAAAACGGATAAATGCCATTCAGCTGTTTTGCCATAAGGTATTTCCTATCTTGTTTATGTACTTACGTATGCATTTATTGTATAGACATGAACACAGACACACAAACACCACAAAGCAGCAACACTCCCCCCCCACTTTTCTTTTTGCTCAAAACAGGAGTGAAAATTTTCTGAATCTCATACAGACACAACCCAATTTTCTAAATAATTTAATGTAAATTAAATTTTCTGATATTATTTTTCAAATAATTTAATTTAGCTAAACCAAGTCATCAATTATCTGTCACTGAAGAGGCACTACAGAGACCAGCATGGGGTTTGTGGCTCTTTGCTTTGACTGCTCACAGTCCCCTTGTATTTATTATGCAGCAACAATTTGGGCTTATTTTCAAATCTAAATTTCTCCCCTTCACTGGCTCATTGCAGAGTTCATATAGTCAATGAAACAAATACAGAAAATATTTTAAAACCCTCCCATCTTATTTTTTTCCTGACTTGTAAGGGGGTAACCCTCCCTTGGAAAGCATGTGTAACGTTATATTTGCTGGAAAGACCCTAAAGCCTTACGGACTATCACGTTACTCCAGAGTCTGGCATTTCTTAAAAGGGATTTCTTCCTTAAAGCCACTACACTGTAATGGCTCTTGAGAAGCTGTTACTGTCTCGAGTGCAAATCCTTCTTAGTTTGTGCATTATTGACCTGATCAAGTGTGATGGGGGCCTTCGATGAGCCTTCGGGGGGATCTTGAGGCTCTGGAATCCCACGAGGAAATTTTCCTTGGAAATTAAAATTTCCCTGCCCGTGGCTGGCAGAGGGTAGGAACTGGATGATCTTTCAGGTCTTTTCCAACCCAAACCATTCCAGAATTCTGTGATTCTATACAATGTGAGCAAACAAGGAGGGGATGCAGTCGGGATGGGGTGACCCTAGGACAGGCTCCAACCCCTGCGTGTGGAAGAGCTCGCCCTGCAGAGCAGCTTTTTAAAAATCCCAATCATTGCACACAAGAGAGTAAAAAAAACAATAACAGAGATGAAGGATGGTTCACAGTTTGCCCGTGGAGTGGAGAAATGCCCAAATATTCTGCAAGGATTTAGGAGCATGGTTATGCTTTAGGAGGTTGATTTTAACAGATCCTATGGACAAGGAATTTGTTTAAACAACTGCCTGATATCTCAGGATGGGGAAACTCCTAAAAGTGAAATAAGACAATTCTCCTCCCCTCTCTCAGCCCTATTTACATACAAACAACCCCTCTAAAATCAGAGTGGAAATCCTGGCAGCCACTTTCACCACGGGGAGAATCCCACAAATGATATTGTTCCGCCTTTCCCCTCGGATAGGGAAATGCAGCTTTGTGCCCAATCCCCTAATCAGCTTCTCACGGGCTGACCCAGCTAAGCCCTGGATCAGGACCGTGCTCCCGTGGTGGCTGCAGCGTTTTTGGGGTGGATGCTGCTACAAAATGATGTCATAATTCAGCAAAAAGAGAAAACGCAGCAGCGAATGAATAAGCAGAGTAAAAAATGCTTTGTTTCATATGTCAGGCAGCCACGGAGCAGTTGCCTGAATTTTATTTTATTTTTTTACTATTTTAGAGGATGATTCTGTCGTCTATAGTGATGTATTTTCCTTCATGAATAGGTTTTGGCAAAAGAATTTTAC
Organism: Polioptila caerulea; assembly: GCA_013397295.1. Taxonomy (NCBI): domain Eukaryota; kingdom Metazoa; phylum Chordata; class Aves; order Passeriformes; family Certhiidae; genus Polioptila; species Polioptila caerulea. The sequence continues at coordinate 284,746 of VYXF01008301.1, forward strand.
ACCACGCCTGCCGGAGGTATAAATGTGTCTCCAGCCATATAAACCTGTCCCAAAATGATCCCAAAGAGCCCCGGGAATGGCAGCAGGCAAGACCTGGTGTTCCTAAGACAAAAAAAAAGGGATGCTAATAAACAGTTAAAAAAGAGGGTTTTTTGTTTTGTTTTGTTTTTTGTTTTTTGTTTTTTTTTTCAAGAATTACATCTTAAATTTCAACAAATCAGTTTTAGGAGTTACTGAAAGTGAGACTGATCCACCCTTCGGCAAAACTTTCTTCTTCTGATATTATTTGGGTGGTTAGCTCTATTATCAGTTTTTAAAATATATGCATTTATAGTATATGTAATATTCATTTATATATTATATATACTAGATATGAATAAATAAATAAATATACTCGCTGGAGAAGTGCAAAAGTGATTTTTTTTTAGCAAAAAGCAAAGAAATAATAGCTGAAAATTGGGAAATACCCTCTTTTCCCAAAAGCAAAGGTCTTTTCCCCAGTGCCACGCGTGGAGCCGAAATGAAGAGGCAGCTCTGGAAGAGCAAAAACCCGGCTGAGAGCGGGGCCAGAACAAAAACATCCCAAGGAGGAGTGGGGATCTGCCGGGTCAGGAGCCGGGAGCGAGCCCCACTTGGTATTCAATTGACTTTCTAACTCGGGAGACAGGAGTTTCCATCTTCAAATACTGGGAAGAGATTGCATTCCTGGCCCTTCCCTTTGAACGGCGGGGGAGAATAAACGCCCCGGCCGGCCGTGTTCGGGTGATCCCGCTAATCTCGGTTGCACTTTGTCAGGACGAGGTAACTGGTAGTTAAGTGAAATACCTTAGATCAAAGGGGGATTAATCGCCAACTGAATCCTTGCTGAATAAACCTGTCATTCAAGAAAATTATTTCCACTGAACTTAGCAGAGGATTGAAGGTATTTGCATAACAGGGACCCCACCGTACTTCAGCCAGGTTAAAAGGTTCAGAATTCAGGCAGTGTTTAGCTTTTTGCCTCCTTTTCCTTTCAGCGGCCCTGTACAATGGTTTTTAATCTGATAATGCAGCTAACTATCTAAATGATGTCAGAACAGGAAAGTATTGCAAAGTTTGGCTGAGGGATGGATCAATTTCACTTTCAGTAACTCCTAAATCTGATTTGTTGGAATTTAAGATGTAATCCTTAAAAAAAAAAAAAAA
>VYXF01008301.1:286687-299725 GCA_013397295.1 Polioptila caerulea
AAAAAATATATATATATATATATTTCTGAGGAATGCTTTATGCTAGCTTCCTCCCCAGCCTTCCTGGGGTTCATTTACAAGAGCTTCCACCTCTCCTTCCTTTGGGGCATATGGAATGATGTCAGGCTACATGGAGGACGTCAGGTTTCATAATCAGATTTTGACAATAAATGGAATTTAGGCACTTCTGCATCCAGCCCGAGCCCGACACCATTCATTCTTTCGGTGGGCGCAGTTCATATTCATCACAAACTCAAAGCATCTTTCAAGTTAAAAAAATCACAAAGAATGGTTATCAAAGAAAATGAATAAAATCCATATTGAGATAATTTTTTAGAAAATGATTGAAGTTTTAACCCAAGAAAGGACTCTTAGAGTTTCTTATAGCTTAGAATAAGAACATGTCAATCACGATTAAGCTTCTGGAATTGGAATCCCTTTGAAATGCAGCTGTTTCTTCTTTAATTGTGGCAGCGGACTCAAAAGAAAAGAAAGGTCCAGCCTTAAAGATGAGTAAGGAATACAAAATAGCTCAGGATTAGTTGTGGAGTTCAAAGGTCGCTAATTACACTAAGGAGTTCCCAGACACAGGGAAAACATTAAACAGGTCACCTACCAAACGGGAAACAGACTTTGACTTCAAAAAAATAAAGAAAAAGAGAAAAGAAAGGTCCTGAAGAGATAGGTTTCTAGAGAAAATCAAAAGCGACCAGCTGATCTCATTGGGGAGAAAATGGGTTGGGTTTCGTTCTCTGCTGTTACGTGTCTCTACAAATGGCAGCAGGCTTTCAAAATTTGTCTAGAGCTCGAGCAGGTTTCTTGGAGGCCTCATTAAAGCAAGAAGGTGAAAAGGGGGCAGGCCTGTGGCTTCAAATATCTGATTTTCAGTTGCACTGTGGGTCAGGAGCCCTTAGGAGAAAAGCATGCCTGAGGGTTGGCAGCTCCCCGTAGTTTCTGGCTGGATTTTTTGAGGGTGTGGCATCCTGGGGGACAGGGGCATCTTTAATGGAGGCCTTTGGGAGAGTGGTGTCCTTGGAAAGCCTCTTGGGAATACTGGCTGGGTGTCCTGCCTGCTGCAGGGCTGCAGAAAACAACGACCCCGTGGTCCTTTGGATCTGGGTGTGGAGGGAGAGAGAGACAGTGCTCACAAGGGAGAGAATCCCCATTTTTAGAAGAAAAAAGCCTTTTTCCTCTCAGGTCCTGCTCCCCTGCGTGAATCACCTTGTTGCCTTCTGGAGGCTGAGCTGGAACAGAGCCCAGACAGAGCAAAAGGATAAAGCAGGGATTTATTAAAAGGCCTCAATGGCGAGCACAAGAGCCCAGCTGGGCCACCCCCAAGATGCCCCAAAATGGTCACAAAATGGACACCCAGCCACAAGGTCCCACACTTTGATAAGTTCTGCTCCATCAGCACATTGGAGTTCATTGTCCAACCACAGCTCCAGGTTATGCAGCTCCATCCTCCTGGGTTTTTCTTCTCACTTCACTGTTGGTTTTGTTCTTCCACCTGAAAGTTGTCCTTGGTCCCAAGCTGGAGCAGGAATTGTTTTGTCTCCCTACTCTGTGAAGAGAGCTCAGTAGCACTGAATATGGAACCTAAAATAACCCACTAAAACAGCCCAGAATCTAAAAAATATAGAAGCTAAAACCTAAGGCATCAACCTCCTCATTGAATTACCACCTCATTCCTGCAAAAATCAGCAGATTGGTGCATCTTAGGGCAACATGAGATTTGGGGAAATAAGGAAGAGGAATTTTAGATGAGTGGCACCCATCCCCATGCTGCGGGTCCTACTTGTCCCCCAGGATGTCTGGGGCAGTCTTAGAGTTAAATCTCTGTTCCCTGCACCTGAATTGTTGTATTGGGTTTGTGTGGCAAGATTTTGGTGGCAAGAGGGGAATACAGGCATGGGAATGAAATTTAGAAGCAACCCCAAGGTGTCCCTGTGGGATTTCCCCTGACAGCCATACAGCAGCTCTCCCAGGGAGGAGGAGAAATTCCCAAATTAGGACCTACAAAATTCTCACCTAATGCCTCCTTCAGGACTGAGGGCTGCAGGGATTTCCTGCCATGGTGCTCTCAGGATGCATTCAGCTTTGTGTGGGCTCGGTTTTCCCCACTGTAAAATGGTAGTACCTTTTATTTTGTCTGTCCCCTAAGGATGAGAGAACAGGGAGGTGGTGGTGAGAGAGCAAAACAGAGTGATTGAGGGACAAACATGGCTTTACAAACTCTGTCCTGGCTTAAATCTCAGCAGGGCTTGTACAAATAGCACAAAGTGTGGCCAGTTCCTAGGACAGCATGAATAAACTGGGGACAAGCATGGAATGTTCAGTGCCTCGTTGTTTCAGTGTTTGCTGGCAACAAATGGCCACAGCACTTAATGCTGGTAAAAACAACCCAAAATGCAGAGGTGGGAAGGGGCTGAGTTGTGTGAAAAAAGTGAGTAATTCTAAATTATCTGAAGGAACAGGATTTACCCCAAAGTTCTTCAGGAACTGGCATTTACCACCTTGGAGCTGTCACCAAACACTTTGGTGGGAGGAAAGGGCTTCCAGAAATTTGGAAAGCCATCAAATTACTGAGTAGTGATCAGTGACAGATATGACAACGTGGAACTGTGTTAGGGGGACTCATTCCCTTCTGTGGTGAGAGGAACAGGAATTGCAGCTTCTCAGCCTCTGGGAACCTCAGTGCAAATTCCCCATTTCCTTCCACACTTTCCACAAGGGTTAAACAAAACAGTTGGGCTCTAAAACATGTTTGATGAGAGTCCCCCAACACCACTGGATTTGGAAATCTCAGCCATTTTTGCTGTGTTTCGTGGGTTATACATGGATTTTGCATGAAGTTAATTTCTCAGAGGTCTGTTACAACAATTCTCATTGCCAACTAACGTTCTGTCTCACCTCAAAAGCTTTGACAGTGTGTATTTGCTTTAAATTAATTTTAATTGCTGTTTCTTACATTACTCTCAAATTTTAATGAAATAAAACAAATTAATTTCACTAATGAAGTGAGTTCCATATTAACTCCTTAATATTTATACACAGGGTTTGGTTTTTTTTGGAGGGGGAGGGGAAATGTCAGGTCTGCAACTCATTGTTTAAGTCCTTACATTTATTGTTTTCTCTTCTTTGCATTTTAGTTTTCTTCTGGCCCTCTGAAACACAGTACAAAGTCTGGAGAAGTCTTTGGCCACTTCTTTTGGGAAGTCTTTGTGCAAAGTTATCTTCACAAAGATCTCACATAATCTATGCCTGTGACAAAATTATAAATAGAAGCACTTCAAGCAGCACTCTGGTAGAAGAAACAGCACTCTGTACTAAAAGAATTTTTTTCTTCCCTTTAACACACTTTAAAAAAACTGTTGTATTAAAAACTTGATTTTATTAAAAAGCTGAAGGAATGCCACAGAACTTGATCACCTTTAGAGCCCACCAGAATCTCTGTTAGGTACCAGCTCTGCCCTTGGAACCCTCAGGCTCATGTGAGCTCTACATCAGATCTTCCTGACTGAGGTTTTGAAGGGCTTTTCTCCTTTCGTAGAACAGGACAAGTGGTCAGAGCACATAAAGAAACAGTGAAATTATCTGGGCATTTACAGAGGGAACAGAGAAACACAGAAAGGTTTAGTCATTTGTAACTCCTTGAACTCTTCCAGTGTTATTTACCCAGCGTCCCCTAATTTAGTGGGTTTATTAAGTTGAGTTTAATACTTTCTAACTTTATTAATAGTTATGAAGGATCCACGAGCACTGGCCCTTCCCAAAGGCCAGGAGCAGCTCCCCCTCTGGCTCCTCCCCCAGTGTGGGTGTTTGAGCAAAATGTCACCAAAAAAAGGGTTTCCATCATTGTCTGTTGGAACTGGGGTGAGGGTGGTGTCATCTTCTGTCCATGGCCCAGCCGACAAGAACCCAGCCAGAGCAGTTTCTTTATCCCTTCCACCACCCATCCTCCCTCCAGGGAGAGACCTTCTGCTCATGGACCATNGCCCGTTCCAGCAGAGCCACCTCTGCCACTGCAGGAGGGCTGAGCCCCCATGGGATGGCCCTGCCCCCAAACCCTGACCCACAGGGCTCAGCCTGGATCCTCACTCTGCCACTGGGTTTGGTATTTGTTTTTTTGCAATACTGCATGCTTGTTTTATTTTAGTTCTCCTGATATAGAACTGTTATTCCTATCCCCATATCTTTGCCTGAGAGCCCCTTAATTTCAAAATGGTAATAACTGGGAGGGAGGGGGTTTACATCCTTCATTCCAAGGGAGGCTCCAGCCTTCCTGAGCACACACCTGGTGTTCAATCCAAGGCAGTGTCCCACAGGGGTTGCAGTGCTGGGTGAAGCTGTGTGCCTTTCACCCGCTGTGTTTTGCTGCCTTCCCCAATCCTGGTGCTTTCCAAAGAACAGGGAATGCTGCACACCCAGGCCTGCAGAGAGATCCCAGCCACTCTCAAAAGTCAGACTGGGCTCCTTCCCCCACTTTTCTCACCACAGAGCTGTCCCTGAGCACAGCACTGCAGCAAGTACAGAGCAACCCTTGGTAACAAATCCAAACAGGTCATGGCTGATGGGAGGTTGTGAAAAACTGCCCAGGGCTAGAAGGGAAACATCACCTGCCCCTTCCCTCCCTCGCTGCCTTACTGGGTGTGTGCAAAGCAGTTCATACACCCAGTTCAAAATTTCAATTCACAGCTTCTGTAAAATAAATGGCATTTCCAGCTTACCAAAGCCAGAGCCCTCCATTCCTGAGCACCACAACTCCCCTAACCACGAGAGAGTCAGACATGGGCAAGAGGGAAACACAAAGGGATCAGGATTTAGAAGAATCCCCTTCTATTAAGTGCAAAGGGTCTCCTAAGATACCATGAATTCAGGCAGTGCCATTGCTTCCCAGAATTTACTGGGGAGTGTTTGAGTAAGAAAATCCATTCCTGCAGAGTGCTGCTGTGCAGAGCAGAGCTCCCACCTTTCTCATGGCTAGGTGGAAGCCAAACACCGTGGCCTAGTGTGTCCAGAACAGGCTCTAAACCCTTCCAGCAGAGAGAAGAACCCTTCCCACTCACACCACAGTGTCCAGGCACGTGGACAATTCCAGCAGGGAGGGCTGAGTCCTGGGCAAGATCACAAACTCACCTTTGGCTGCTGAACAAAACAGACACATCACCTGTGTGAAACAGGGCACAGAACATAGCTCTGAGTTTGCAGAGCAGTTTCAGCATTTCACAGAACAAATTCACCCTCTGGAACATTTAACCAACCCATCAGATTACCAATATAAGTATTTTTCAGATTGTAGCTTACAACTTCCCTCCCTGCACAATCCCTGTCTGATTTACCCCACAGAGCACACTGAAGCACGAGGCAGGGCAGGAGCAGCTTTGTTAGGACTCAGCATCCTCTGCTTTTGTGCTGCTCTCCAGGTTCTGGCAGCTCTTCACCAGCCCTTCAGAATCTGCACATTTCCTGGAAACTCCTAAAATCCATTTCCTGTGTTCCTGCAGATCTCAAAATCAGAGGTTTGCATCTGTAAATTGAGACTTATTCCACCTACTTTTCCAGGAAAACCAGCTCAGTGATGGTTTCTGGAACCTCCAGCAAACTTAGCTGATTTTGCCTCCTCAGAACCAGTCTTGTGAGCTGGAAACCCCAATTCACCCCTCTGCTTTCAGAGCAAGCAGTTCACAGGCTTGTGTGCAAGGGAACTCACCACTTCTGCTGGCAGAGGCCATAAAGATACCTTAACTAAAATTGCCTCCACTTTCAGAAGTGCTGCTCATGCCATATTCCTCCTCTTGAAAATCCTTGCAAAGCATTGACTGGTGTGTATTCTGTACATATCTTGTAAAAATTACAGAACAACTGCTTTGAACTCTTCTCTGCATCTGGAGTTTGGTAAGATTCATGTGACTTCAGGACAGGATTAGGATGCTGAAACCTTCCCCATCCTGCAATGGGAAACCAGTGAAGTAACTGGGAGTAACAGGGACTCTCAGTGTCTGTACCTGTAACATCAGGGACATATTTTGTGCCAGTTAAAGTTAGAAGGGAAAGCAAAACCAGCCACAGAAAGTACAATTCAAATTGTCCTCTCCAGGTTGTCAGCCAGGACTCAACAATTTAAACCCAACTCATGTTTTTAAGACAGTGACCTCTTGTTTTCCATCAACAGAAATTTTTAAGAACACATAGAAAGCAAAAGTGCTGAAGAATATTTATTTTACTGTATCGTGACATAAATCTCATTAATACTGGACTTTGTTTAAATATAAAAATTATTCCCAAGTACATTAGTCAAGCAAGGGCTTGTACACCATAGGTGCTGGTGCTTTGGAATTCCAGATGTAGTAATCAGAAGAAATCAGTTCCCGGGCTAAAGGGAAAAAAACAGGCAAGAAAAATAAGCATTACAATCAGACATTCCTTCATCCAAGTTAAGTGACTGCTAATCCATCCTTACCAGTTTACAGAAAAGGTATAATGGCCTCTTTAAACTGTAAGACTCTTACTATTATTTGAAAATCGTTTCTGATAATGAGACATTTAAAGTCTCAGCTTCAATTACCTTTACTAATGTATCAGTCATGAGCTTAAAATTCAAACAGAGGTTAAGTCAAAAGCAGGTGGATGGCTTGGATTTTGTTCAATGAATATAAATTGCATGCTCGATATAAAACATGAAAATGCTGCTTTTTCTGTGTTACAATTTAGGACCTATCACAAAATTAACAGTGCAGACCATGCTTTTCAAAGGCATTTACAGAGTTCTGCTAGCATGACTGGCAGAAGTTGCAACAGAGAGACAGCCACAAACAAAAATGCCTCCATTGGGCAGAGCTGCTCAGGTTTAATGAGTGCTTTCTGTGTGCCATTTTAGGGTACTTTTGGTGCAGGCTTGGCAGTGCTCACGTGCTAACCAAAAGCAGATTTGGGTTCTGCTTCACACATTCAGTGCAGAGCCACATCCACCAAGGGGTGCTGGTGTGGTGACACTGACAGCAGCAGTGTCACCTTGTGTGCAGGAGCTGAGTTCTGCACCTGGGAACTGCCAACCCACCCAAAATGCCTCTGACAAAGGTGTCCTAAACAAGGGGCCAGACTATGGGGGATCATTCCCTGTGTCCCCCCAAAAAAGTTCTGCCATTGTGGAGAGCATAGGAACCAGCACAGGGCAGAGGGGAGAGGGCCCCAGAGAGAGGCTGACTTCGTAAGAGCTCTCATCTCAAAGGGAGAGGCCAGTCCCTACTCCAGGGATGCTTTAAACATCACCAAAAAAAAAATCCAACTCAAAAGCAGAGAACAGAAGTCCAGCTGTAGTTATGTAATTGTAGTAATTGACACCCAGTTCATAATTTCAATTCAATTTTAGCAACTCACATGCAGTTATTTTGGGCTTCCCTGGAACAAAGATCTGAACAGAATGCTGGTCTACGTAACATCCAGTAAGTGTAAAGTCTGGGATCCTAAAATACAGCTACAAAAAGAGAGGGAAAACACAATCAGATGCACACTGTCACCCTGGCTGTGTAAATCCTGGCAATCTGTGTCACATGCTCTGGGTGTGCAAGGGTACTCCAAAGTGACAGCATGTCAAATCCTCTAGGCAGGAAAACAAAAACCCATGCTGAGAATATGAGACTTTAAATCAATGTATCTTCAATTGAAGACAATAAAAAAGTGACCACTAAGGCCTCTTTTCCCAGAGCCTGGGACTCACTTTTACATAAGCAGTGTTCCCAGTGCACACATAATCAGTGGGGTGCTCTTTGCCTGCGGTGCCGAAAGACACAGTTCCAGTCAGGGAAACTTCCAAAGATTTGGGGAACTTCTGTCCTAAAGGCAGAGACAGCATCTGTTAGAAGTGACACAGCTGTGCCCAGGCTGCAGAGAAGGGGCTGGGGGAGGAAGGGCAGTCACAGGGGTGAGGTCCTTACCAATGACCCAAAGCAGGAGGCTCTTCTCCCGGGACAAATCCAGCTGGCCATAACTAACTTTGTACTCTAGCTGAGCAATGGGGCCCCTGCATGTGAGAGAGGAGAAACAGAGCCACTGGAATTACTGTCATTCAGCATTTGTTAATGCCTGTTTTGTTACAGAAAGCCAGGAAATGCTGACAGACATTATTTATGATACAGACAAATCACACCTATCTGAGCACACTGCTAATTTATGAGGAGAAATTGCAGAGCAGGAGGAAATCACTGTGCTCTCAGCCCAGTAATCAAAAAGGAGCTGTTGATGTTTTAGTTCGCTGATAGTGTTTTATTAACACTATGATCAGCATCAGCAACTTCCTATCATTCCATCCTTGAATTTTCATGGTAATTATGTGGCAGCACGGTCGTGGCAGCTGTCAGAGAGGCTTAGATGAAAACTATCGTTTTAATTTGAAATAACTATATTTTTGATAAGCTGATCTTTAGCTAGGATTAGCAGTCTTAAGGAACAGGTAACCCCAGGTTGGAAGTGATCTCCAGCTTAATCCACCTGGGGGATTGTGGCAGAGTTTCGTGTGAGAAGATACCACAGGGAAACAGGATGAGCAACAGAAAGTGTTTGGAATGTTAGCAAATATTCTGGTATAATTCTGTACTCTGAAAATTAGGGAATTCCAAAGTTAGTGTTCACTAGCAAGCATCCTGATGGAGCATAGTCTGTTATATTGACTCCTGACAAGTTCATTTTGGGAAGATAACTGAGAAATTGAAGAAATGTATTTAGGCTTTATTCTTACCTGTTAAAGAAAGGTATACGAGCTTCACAGTACTCAAAAGAGTTCTTTATGCTTTCATGGAGCTTTAAATTAACTGTTATTTTTATCTGTGATCCCTCTTCAACGAGTTGGTAACATCCCAAAATCGGTGGGACAGGAACCTGGAAAAAACTACATTCATTCTCAAGATATATTAACACCATCACCACAAGATCAGTTATTTACTGTTTTCATTGCTTAAGTACTTTTAAAAAAGACCCCAAACAGGTATTAATTACTGACTGTGCTAAACTCTTCAGGCTGCTTCTGATACAGAGACTTGGGGGACATGCACTTGACATCTCAGCCTGGACATATTTTGCCTAATTCAAGCATTTAAGTGGCTGATTGAAAGTAAGAGCAGCGTTGCCAAGCAAACTCCTGAACATGACTCAGACAACTCAAGTCCTTAAGTGCCTTCCAAGCAGTTTATTACTTAAAAACCATTTGGTATCATGTTTTGTTATCTATATTGAACTCAACCTCACTCCAGCACGCCCAAGGGGGCTGATGCCCACACAGGTGTTTTTATTTCTGTTTGAACACTAAACAGCACGGGCTGGGAGTGCGCTGTTACCTGGGAAGTGTAGAGACACAGGTCGAAGGAGTCTGAGGGAGGAATGAAAGGGAATTTGTAAGGTCCATTGTAGACAGAATCGTGCAGAGGCTCAGCACTGGTGGACATGAGCATGGCAGGGTCCACGGACACCACGCAGTGATGGACCACGATGTCTTGGAGCGGGGGCGCGTTCGTCGGCAGGGCCAGGCTGAGGGTGACGTTTGGGGCAGATCCCTCGATGTCACACTTGGGAAAAGGAGGTCGAGACATTATCCCAAAATGCCTGAGTCAAGGCACAGTGAGGTGTTCAAAAATAAAACACATTTATAGCATTAAAAAGAAATCAAATCCCTACCAGTTTTCAGTTGGCTTCGATCATTAGTACTAACCACCAGTACTGAGACATCAGTCTCACACTCTTGCAGGCAATTTAATTAATTAGGCTGCTTTTACAACATCCACTTAATGGATTCCAGCATGCTCTGGACAGCTTCTGTGGTGCCATGCCAGCTCTGTCACAGCAGCCTTGGGCAGTGTGTCCCTTGTCCCGTCCCTCCCTGTGCCAGCTCAGCAGCCACCAGCACACCTGGGCTTTCTTCCTGCCTGAGGCCATCCACCCACCCTGCAAAACGACCTGGGAATTGTCCCTCTGAGAGCAGGAAGCTGCTCAGCCACACAGTCCTACCAGCATGGCAGCTGGGAAATGACCCAGGCTTTGGAAGAGCAGCATTTTGGTTGGCTTCCTTTGGAGATGAGTATCCCACTTCATGCAAATAATTAAATTACCACTTCATTAGAAGGTCTCCCTCCTTGTCAAACACTGGCAGTTGAAAATACAGTGTGCCAAGATAATATTGTGTGCTTCCTAAGCATAATTCAGAACACAGAATGAAGTAGAGTACAAATTATAGTTACAAATTTTAATATATTTCATAATTATTACGGATGTACTCAGTCAATAGTCCCTGGTTTGCAATATTAAACAATTAGATATTTTTATATTAAAAACTGCCCAGGGAAGCCCAGCCCTGGAAGTGTTCAAGGACAGGGTTTGGAGCAACGTGGTCTAGTGGAAATTGTCCCTGCCCGTGGCAGGGGTTGGAATGAGATGATCTTTAAAGTCCCTTCCAACCCAAACCATTCTGGGATTCTACAATGAAAACCCCTGTCACATACAAACCATCCAAAATAATTATACAACCAGTTTCCTTCACCAGGTTCTTTATCAACTGTTCTTATGTCATGAAACACCAGCATGTGTGGAATCAAAATGTTGTTGTAGTAGAATAAGGAAGTACAGAAGATTAAACTTTCATTTGGCAGGAAAAAGAATTAAAAATGCTCATGTAAAAACACACGTAGAAAACATTTGGAAATCTCAGCCTGGATATATTTTGTCTGATTCAGGCATTTCAATGGTTCATTTAAAGTAAGGGCAGTGTGGCCAAGCAGTCAAAGCTACCAGTAACTCCTGAATGTGACTCAGACAACAAAATCATGAAAATTTTCAACTCAATATATCCCTTTACACCGAATGAATATTTATTTTGCACAAAAAGTTTTTGTAGTTTTGCACATCAAACGCTCTCACCTTGCAGTTCACAGCTCCATAAACTTGCCACGTGTCCACCACATCCCTCTGGCCATACTGCATACACTTGACCTTCTCGGTGATGCAGACATTCACCTGAGGTTTGCCCTTGTAGCTGCTGGATCTCCAGGCCGGCTGATCCTTATCCGCAGGCATCTCCTGGATGTCCTCGAAGGAGCCGCTCAGGCTGCGGATGTTGGTGTTCAGGGGGGTGCCCAGGGGACAGGCCTGCAGCAGCAGATTCCGCAGCTGCCCCATCTTGGCGCTCAGCTCAGCCTCGTTTTTCCGGCTGGCAGAGACGTAGTCCATGATGCCCAAGAGCAGAGCCAGGCCCTGTGAGAGCCCACAGATGGTGAGGAGGGGCGGCCGTGGCTCCAGCGGCCCCTCCACCAGCGGCACGCAGGCGTAGATGAGGCCGCTCTGGTGGAAGGCCAGCACAGGCCAGAGCTCCCCGGCGGCCGTGGGCACGGAGTGCACGCAGGAGTGGCTGATGCGGGTGCAGGTGTCCCGCTGCTCCAGGAAAACGTGCTGGTGCAGCAGCCTGAGCTCCAGGAGCAGGGCCTGCAGGAAGGCGCTGTCCGAGGGCACGGGGACGTGCGTGGGGCCGTTGAAGGTCTCGGCACGCAGCTCAACCGTGGGGTAGCGCCTGCGGGGAGGGAATCGCAGCAGCTCAGAGCCACCCAAAACATCACCCCAAAACAGCTCCCAGGTGGGCACAACCACCCAAGGTTTTTCTGGTGGATGTCTTTGGATGGCTGATATTCGGGTTCTCTTCATTATTCAAACAACTCCCCCAAACCCATTGTGCTGAAAAATAACCTCGGGTACATGGAAGCCTGCAGCGACTTGACAGAAGCTGCGGTGGGATCAGAACATAAAGCACTGTCAATAAAACCATCCCATGAGAAGTTAGGATTCTTTCTAGCAAGTCTAAACTTTGAGTAAATACATTCTCATGAGTAAATATCTACTTTTTAAAAACAAAATGTGAATCTGTCCATCTATTCTGGCTGTCACACAAGGGTACAGGATGTTTGTAAGACACTAAGGAATGACTCCCACCAGTGCAGAACTAAGAGGTGAGACCACACTGAGGACAAGTTCTCAGATATTTAAGAAAATGGATGTTCTAAGTAATAAAACGCATAAAACTACAACAGCTTTTTGCCTAGAGAGATCATACTAGCACTACAGCTTTGCTGCTCTAACAATAATAAGAACAACAATAATATTAATTACACACTGCACGTGCAAATATGTGACTTACAGCTTTTATGACTCTTCCATCATTTCATTTGATCAAATATTTAAGATGCAATGATAATGTCATGGACAGAGGTTTTGTACAATTTAGAATTGCTATGTTGTACCAATACATATATTTTATTTCAAATTTTCTAGAGATAATATTTGAGGAATATAATATTAACTGTTTAAAACTATATATGGGATTTTTTGTCCTGCAGCAGCGTTGTTTTGTAAAGGGGAGTGGGATGAATTGCTTTTCAAGGTAACCTAAATCCCCCAAGAGGAACTGAGTTGTTGTCTTTTAATAAAAAGAAAAAAGTTTTACTTCCATGAATGCGCTGGTTTTGCCTTAGTTTGGAACTGCAGACTCCCCTGAGTGTCTCCTACATGAAGTGTGCTGACAGCCTGGCTTTCCTACATTCTGTTCTGTGGATTCCCTTAGTTATCCACAGACCCTCCAAGTGCCCGTCACAGATCACACATGAAAATTAAATCACTTCATGGATCATCTTGAGGCACTTAAATCACTTCAAAATTAAATCACTTCATGGATCATCTTGAGGCACTTAAATCACTTCAAAATTAAATCACTTCATGGATCATCTTGAAGCAGATGTCCTCAGATGTTTGTTTGCACTCAGAGCCATGCTTGCACACCAGCATGGGAGGAAAAACCAGCACAGATATAGAAATGCCCTCATTTGGTGTCCTTTTCATACCATCTTTTCAAGGACATGTTGACAGTCTGCTTCTTGAATTGTCATGGAACTTGCAATGTGGGACTTTGTTATATCTACGACCTCCATCTGTGGCACTTCCCTCCTGCTCCTGAGCACTTCCATGGATCTCATCCTGTTGCCTCTAAGTCCCATCAACATCATTTTTTCT